>SNQJ01S0011208.1:16634-34537 GCA_010110895.2 Picea sitchensis | reverse complement strand
TAAACTAAATAAGTCATCACGCTAGCAATTGTTGGCACTCTGGAAGGAAAATTAGCTCATGTATGATCTATTTCTAGTACTACATATTTATTAGACATTAGGAGGACAAATGTTACACTATAAGGAAAACACCTTGTATCGAAGGTTTTCACAGAACATCCCTGAAAAATTTATCCCTTGTTTGTTTATAGTGGAGTTGAGTGACAAAATATTTTTGTGGATGTTTTTACATTGGTGTGCCTCAATAGAAAAAATGCACTGATGCAATCACAAACATAATTACCCAGTTTTGAACTAATAAGGGGAACTCAAAACCATTATTAATATAAAATGTTAAAATATCAATTTTTCTAAAATAAATTCATATTTATTCTCCACGATGAATTAAGAGAATTATTGTGCAAATGAACCATGGATCAGATCAAGTTAGAACAATTGACTATTCAATAAAAAAAGTTGATTTAAAAAAACCAAAAATATTTTTCCAATGCATTGAAAAACCTATCCACCCCGGTGTCTATACGGCAGTGGAACACCAAAAAAAATAAGGCTGCACTTAATATTACTGTATGCTCAATTTTTTAATATATAGAAAAAAAACCAACCAATGCGTTACTCATACTACCACACAATGACATGTCTTACTATATGGCACACCGTTATAATGTATATATAAATAAAGCATAACCAGTTCATTTTGGAATTACAAAACACATTGGTAAAATAAAAAATAAAAATTACCAAACTGAATTTCATTATCACATTTCCTTCTATGCCTCAAACAATTTACACAAGCATCATTGTTCACAATCCTTATATGGTAAGCCTATTTTCATTGCTCTATAATGTTGCTTCCTTGGTTCGATAGTTTCATCGGTAGATTCCATACATTTTTTAATATTGGAAAACAATACAAATTTTCATTTTTTCTCCTTGGGTAAACCATGCCTCCTTGGGTGAGAAGAGACAAGGTAAATTGTTTATTTCCTCCTTATTTTCAATTTCATCGAATTAAAATTTAAAATTGGGATTAAATTTCATGTTTTTTTATAATTTAGAAAAAAACTGTTTGACGGGCTTCATTGGTTCGTCTCACATCGAACTCAAGGGTGTGTCCTATGAATATATAGGAAGAATCATTAACAATGCATCTAAAAGTAAACAACACACTGCTCAAAACTATGCACCACACACTGGAATGAGAGGCATTATCGATGCCTCTCATCTTAGAAGAGGCACCGCCTTTGCAATAAACCCACTAGTGCATTCTAGAGAATCAATAACACCAGACATTATAGAGAATAAATGACATTGGTGCACCTCACCGCAATGTACATCCCACATACTTAAAAATTAGGATAGAGGTGTTTTTGGTGGGATGCCCCATGACTGGTGCATTATAAAACACAATGGAGCAGTGGAAATAGGCATCGGTTCTCCAAGAAACATGGATCACTAAACTTACCTATGTATATTAATGGTGTGTATTGTTTTAGATGAGACATTGCAAGTTGATGCATTATAGGGAATAACTCACACTGGTGTCATGGATTGCATCGCACATAAAAAAAAATAGCATAGTGGTGTGTTTTATGACTAAAGTATCATCAGTGCACAAAATAAGATGGGGTACTATGAAAATTGTGGTGAGTATTTTATGATAGAATGAACAAGTCACAATGCATATTATCTATTAAAGGCATATGGGTTACTTTACCACATTTTTTTTATAAACAAAATAAATTTTCATTTTTGATAAACAAAATATGGTTATATATGTATGAGTATTATAAAAAAATAAAATTATATATATATATATATATATTCCTAAAAGTACTTGTATGTGAATCATAAATGAAAACAATCATCATAGGAGCAACAACAACAAGTTGACACATCAAAATTCACATATGAGTGGGAGGTAAGAAACAGGGAGAGTATCCATCGATCTATTGCACCTCAGACTCATTCCCTTTTGAGGAATGTTCTCCCCCTAAAGTTTTATGAGGAGGATATATCCCTAAGGGGGAAATATTCATTTTTATAGAAGTTGATCCATCGTTGGAATCATGATAAACATGCATTGAAGGATCATGGTCTTGATCTGTGGTATCAACCCATGGAGGAGGATATTTATTTTATCACCGGATTGTCTAGGAAGGGGGGAGTTTTGGCCCTAGTTCCTTGATCTAATACCATGCATTGAAAGAGAGAGAGAAGTTGCATATGTGTAGAGATATGCCAATCCAAACATTTTTTTGAGTACAGATATTTAGTTTTCTAGTGGTCAATTGCATATAAATGAATTTTGTTCAGAGGAGGTTAGGTTCCTATCTCTTATTTTCATGACACATGCACACTTTATATATGATCAGTAGCCACTACAAGGAGAACACCTTCTATAGGAGGTTTTTGGTGTCACAAAATTTTAAAAGTTTTCAAAAAACCCTCCTCCACAACCTCCTCTAGCCTTCAAGATAATACCATCATATTAGGCATGTACATCCTCTAGATGGAGTTCAACTTCTTCAAGTATCTTTTGTTGACCTTCTTGAATCTTGTCTTCTTTCTCCTTATGAATCTGTAATGTAATCCCATCTAAAAAATTCTGACGTCTTTCTTCAATTTTGGCTTTCATTTTTTACTTCACCTCATCCATATTTAAGGATTCATCAACCTTCTTGCAAATTTCCTCTTGCGGTCTTTTGGTAGATTTTTCATCCAAGATTCTTCTTTCTTCTTTATTTTGACAATTCTTCTTTTCTTCTTTCAATCTCTTAGCCTCATCCAATAGTTTTTTATTATGGCTTGTTAACCTACATATCTCTTCATATTTATTTTTCAAATCTTCTCTTGATTCATCTTTTTCCCACTTGTCTTTGCTAGTCTTTTCCTGCTTTAGGTTCTTAACCTCCTTAATGAATGATTCATTAAGGGATATTATCCTAGATAGATCATGTCACCCTTCTTCTTAATATCTTCATTTTCTTCTTTTAATTCATCTTGAATTCTATACATTTCATTCATTTTTGTATCCCTAATCCATTTATCTGAGAGGAGTTTTTCAAACTATTCCCATGTGTAGTGCCATCAAGGATTTTGATCAACACTCATCCAAAACTTCCAAGCTTCATCAAAAAAATAATCTCTTGCTTTCCTAGGAGTCATATTATATTATTTTACGAATCTCAACCATTCCATAGGATTGATTTCATCTTTATCTTCATCTCCCGTAAATTTAGGTATTTTCATAGACACTTGATTGAGGTTTTTTAAACCCTCATTTGGAGTCTGTCCACCTAGACAACCTTACTTATGATGTATCTCTTAAATTCCTGGCCTTCTTAGTCTGAAATTGTGACCTGTAGTACTCTGAAATTTCTTCTCTACAATGTCAGAGGTTTGACCAAAATTGGATGTGCCAAGTGGAAGTTATGATAAATTCCCCACAGCTTGTTGATTTTTGTCCTTTCCGGTAGAGAGCACTTGTACAACGTGTCCCATGCACAAAAAATGATATAAAATTACAAAAATTGTACCAGAAATACTTTGGCCTATGCACTATTCGATGCAACTGGTCTAACTCAATTTGATTTCTCTATGAATGAGTTATGGTTTCTTTACCCAAAACGCATGTTTGAGACTAGTCATATACCCTATCTTCGACAGGGTGTATCTACACAATTATGATGACCTAGAAGCTGAAATTTTTATCACCAATACGTGGATAATTTCTATGAATATCGTCTAGATTTCAAAGTCTTGATCCGCATACTAAATATCCTCCAAGGGGTTCCTTCTGAAATGTAGTAGAAAAAAAATTATAGCGAAAATGCCAAGGTGTCTCAGATGTAGCAGCGCAAGCCCAAGACCTTGAGCTCTGAAACCAAATGTTATGATCCAAAATGATCATAATATCACAAAATAAAATAAGTACACACCATGTACATAATGTCAACGCGGAGAACAACTCCAATATATATAAGTTACACAATAATGCCTTAAAGAATAGGGGAACCCCCTGCAAATAACCCAATACCATTCATACTTCCATTTCACCTCTCAATAATGAATACATGATCTCTTCTATATATGTATTCACACTTGCACATCAAGCCCCTTTATCACTAGGCCGACCCTATTACATATGTCTTTACACATTACATGTACATTTAGGCCCATATATGCCCCCCCTTGGGGTCATATCATATAAATTTAGCCATATATATGTCGCTTTTAGGTCATAACACCGAGGTTGTAGAGGATGTTTTTTTCAGTTTTTTTATTGTCAAAACACACCAGTGTGTCACTAAATAAAATGCCTCAGCATGTACCCAAACATAAAATGCACAGGAGACACCTTACATAAAATTCCTCGGAACGTACATAAAACCAAAAAAAAAGCACAAGTGCGCCATTACATAAATTCATGGTGCGGACATAAAAAAAAACTGCACCAAGCTCCATTACATGAAATTTCTTAGTGCGTACATAAGAAGAAAACATGCTTGTTCATTGTTATATTACTCCCTCGGTGCTTACATATGAAACAAATGCACTAGGACAATTCTGGTTATTATGCCCTAGATTCCCATTTTGTTGTATGCAACTCTGGTGTGCTTGTACTTTATGTTCATTCTGGTGTTTGTATAATTCATACATTTTGGTGCGTATACTAAATATAATTCCCCAGTGGATTTGTATTATTAAACACATCGATGCGTTTAACTTTTAAAAAGCATCGATGTTGTTATTATATTTAAATAATTGATTCATATTTATCACATGCCCACTGTATAATTTGAAAACGATATGTATTATCACACATTTTATGCATCGATTATTTTGTATAATTAATATTTATCGATGCTTTAGTATTCTTATCGATGCTTTAGTATTCTTAATATGCATCGTATAACCCGTTAAAAAACATCCATGTCTATATTATTTCAGGAACCATTTTCTAAGTTCATAAGAATGCACCGATATGTATATTTTTTAATTAATTAATTTGTTTTTACAAATATGTCAATTCTCCTCTAATCACCCAACCTAGTCCATCCAATGTATGTATGGTGTCCAGCCATAAATCAAAACATTTTGTTATTGGATCTGTAAGTGCATCCCTTTGGTCAAGTGCCTTTCATATTTCCTCTTCAAGGAATAGTCGATACTTCAGTCATGGAAACATTGAACTTGCCTAATTTCATGATTCAGAATGGATTCTGCTACTTTAATCCTCCTCCACCTTCTTCCCCAAAACCACATTTGATGTTGAACCTTGTGCAACCTATACCTATGCACTATTGTTCCTAAGGCCCCTCCACAGCCTTTCACACACCCTGCTTAGGTCCCCTCTCGACCTGTGCAGGCCCCACCTTCACTAACATTGAAAAGAAAAAGAATTCGCAAAGGGGAAACGCCAAAGTCAAAGGGAGCACGAACTCTTCCACACAAACCATGGCCACCGACACTTCTGCATCTAGGTCCATACCACCATGCGCCATATGCGATATCACTCGCCATGCTACCTTCAACTGTCCAAAACTTTCTGAATTAAAGAAACTTTAGAATGTCAATGACTTGGAAATTAAATAGTTCCATGCGTATGGAAATTAAAAGTTCCATGCAGATTCACAACTGAGGAAGTAGATGGCCGAGTTGATGAAGATTAGATCCAAATCGGAGAGGAAGGGTTTGTTCAGCAACCCTTCTTCTACAGAATTGAAACTTGGGATGGGTTTGGTCTTAAAACTCGGGAAGGCGTTTGAAGAGCAATGTGACGAAGGTTTGGATTACGAATGTTAATGGAGGTGCTAATCGCACAGTTGCAGACTGCGTTCCTCGGTTCGGTCTCTCCTCCGTTGGGAACTAGTTCTCATTCCGTTAAGTTATTCCCCAACCAGTCATGATTATTATCCATCGTCAGATAATAATCAGTACGGTTGTTCTGGGTTTCTGATGAGTTTTATGTGTGGAATTCTAATGGGTGAAAAAATTAGCTGTGTTTAAGTTAGTTCGTGCGCTCATATAAGTGTGTGCGGTTAACGGTAATTTTGTTTATTTTGAATCCAGGCCCGCTCCGTCCACGATTGCAGAGAAGCCATCCGGTGCTGAATTGACGATTTTCTACGGTGGAACGGTGTACGTATATGACAATATTCCAACTGATAAGGTATGGATATGGTCAGTCAAATGGCTATGTGCTAGACTCTCGCTCTGACCTAGTTTAGAATATAATGGCGTCTGTTTGCTTCTACAGGGCCAAGCCATAATGTTAATGGCCAGCAGTGGGAATTATTCCAGTTATCCACATACTAAAGTACAGAACGGCTGGGTATCTCAGACCGAGCAGAAAAGATCAGTTCCGGTCATAAAGTTATCGAAGGGATCAGGGATCGAACCCCAACCTTCAAGTACCCAGTTGCGCACAGGTATGATTAACGACTGCACTTCTTCTGTATTTATAAGAGCTGAAATTCATAAAAAGATCTTGGAATGAGTTTCACTCAATATCCCTACACGGTTTTCATTATGATAAATTACAAATATAACATTAATACAAGAAATTAATTGAAATTAAATGAAAACGAAACTGATCTATAGAAAAGTTCACCGTGCATGAAGAGGAAAATAAATCTGTTTTAAGCTTCATTGATCACATTTCTTGGAAATTTGAAGCAGGACATGGCCTAAATAATATTAGTGTTAATGAAATTTAATAAAAAAATATTTTAAATTATTATTATGTTTTTTTAGCATAAAAACAAAAACTTAAATATAAATATAAATTATTATAATTATAAATTTATTTATTAGTATATATATTTTAATTATAATGTTTTGTTTTTTTCAATTTAGACATTTATCTAAATTAGAAAAGAAAGTCTAATCTTTTAGTCAAACTGTTTAAGTAAGAAAAATTAATCAAAATATCATATTTAAATACACACATATAAATCATCTTTCGTTCTTTCATTATGCATCTGGAATTTTGAGTGTTTTCCTTGAAATTTTCAAAGTAACGAAAGGATCTTTGTCGGCATTGATATACAGTTTTAGTAGGGTATGGTTACTAAACGGTATGATTAACATTCATAGTGTTATCATGTCTGAAATAAAGTTTAGGCTTGTTTAAATGTGAAAAGTTGATTCACATTTCTACTATGTAACAAAATCTTAATCTTTGTTAATCATCTAGACTTGGTAATCAGTTAACTATCATAATAAATTTTAAATATGATCAAGTAAAAATAAAAAAATAAACATGTAAATAGATGTTTGAAATTATTTATTTACATAATTATTTACATAATAGTGAGGGAGTTAGTGGTTGAAATCATAACCATTGATTTATTAGGACCATTCCATAACTAGCACAGCAACAAAATAAACTGTTGGGCTTCATTTATTTGGTGTTAATATTTTAAGTAAATGTAAAAAAGTAAACACATAAACTGATGTCTTTATAATAGCTAGGAAGTTAATGATTGAAATCACAGCCATTTATTGTGTGTGACTACTAAGAATATTCCAGCCATATTTAATCCTGTCCATAAAAAACTTATTAAGCACTAAACCCCTATTAAATCTGCCCAATGTCAATAAGTATACACTTTTCTGCATAAATATTTAATCTTGTGTTCATAAAAAAAAAAACTAATTAAACACTAAAAACTTATTAAATATACCTATTATCAATAAGTATAAGCCTAGATAACAATTAAAAATTTGTAATAATCAATACATTACATTGCATGCAATTTACTTCATAGAAATTATTCTGTATCAACACTCCTGATCATGCCCGCCGCCTATTGCAGGGTCTATCAGATATTCCAATAGCGAGGAAGCATTCCCTGCAACGTTTCTTGGAGAAGCGCCCACACAGGTACCTTAATTATTTCGTACTTGTACAAGCCAGCTCTTTTATTATGCTGTTTTCTTTGATTTTTCTGGTGTCCCGGCCACTGAAACTTACAGCTGAAAAGTAAAAATAAAACTCATGTCTTGTGCAAGTGAATGCAAATGAAAAATGCCCATAAAAATAAAACTCTTGTATTGTGCAGGTGAATGCAAATGAAAAATGCCCATATAAGACAGGAGAAGCAGACAATCCAGCGCGTCCTCAACATCCATCATCATCTTCATCTCCAATATGACTGCACTTGAAATCACCTCCGATATAATCCCACAGTCAGCGATTACATCTCTACAGATATTCAAAAACAGTAATAGGCTAACTCGGGAGCAATCTTCCCTCCCGAGCCTACTCCCTCAGGCAGGTAGCTTTCCGCTTTCCGGCATCTGCAGACTGGATGCTTGTGCACTCCCATCTGCTACACATTCACATCCATGCTCCTCCCATCCATATCCATGCTCCCATCTAGCCCCGTATCCATGGTTTCATCAGTGGTAAACTCAACCTGGCGTAACACAAAACACCGTTAACACTTGACAATACGTGATGTCAATCCCAGATTATGGTGACAAGTGATGTTTACTTCCTCCCCGCCCATTTTCAAATTTGAAAAAATCTGCCCTGTTCACCTCACTTCGCACCTGCGCTCCAATCCCTGTGTTAGCCATCGAAGCATGGCGCCGTTTTCAAATTTTAAAAAACCTGCCCTGTTCACCTCACTCCGCACCAGCGCTCAAATCTCCTTATGTTTACCTGTCTCTTCTTTCATACAACATTGAAGTTGCAGGGTGCTCCCCTTATGTTCACCTTTACTAAATTAGATTCCAATGCTAGTGAATTCTTTGTATTGATTAAGCATTTTGTGTATTTAAGTAATTAAGCATCTTGTGTAGTATAGATTGATAATTGGAATTTTCCATCTGCAATTTAAGCTCCGTTTGGTGAGTAGTTAATATTTGTAGAGCATCGATAGTTTTATAATTATAATGGCGTTGGGACTGGTGAAGACCCTGGCGAGGTTTCTCCTGCTGCTGAATTTATGCATGTTTGTGATTGTGGCTGCTATTGCCGGATGGGCTCTCAACAACGCCCTCGACCACACTTACTCTGGTACTTATTACTTGTATGCATAATATGTTTTTGTTATTTTATATCATGGCGTGTTTTGCTGATTGATTCTATGACTAACTTGCAGGTCCTGGAAAAGCTCTTCCTGTGGCATTTTTTCCAGTGTATTTTCCAATGGGGAATGAAGCTACAGGATTCATGGTTATAATTTCTTTGATAGCTTCTGTAGTAGGAGCTGCTTCATGCCTTTCAGGACTCCATCATCTCCGGGTTTGGACTGCCCATAGCTTGGCTTCCAGTATTGCATCCTCCATGACAGCTTGAGCACTCACACTACTCGCCATGGGGTATATATATAATAACTACAAGTGTACATCATACGAGTCAATAAGAATTATGATCTCTGATTCATCTATGAAATGTGAACGAGTTAATTATTTTTCATTCACAAAACTGGAGGTTGGCATGCAAAGAGATCCATATGGGCAGCCGAAGCACAAAGTTAGGATGTAATATTCCTATGCTATCACGTTCATATGGTCACTAATTTCATCATTCCTTTGATTCTGTTATGTGGTTTTGGATCGTTAAGATTTGGTAACTTTGCATTTGTGTACAGATAACGTTGGAGTCATTTCTTATTATTCTGTGTGTTACAAAGCTCTTCTACATCTTACTCATTCACGGTGGATTCTTGGGAGGAAATTATTGTTCTTACCAGGACACCTACGTCGACACAATTACCACTACAGTCGAACCTCAGAAAGGAAGCACACCAATGACCTCTTCGGTTTGATATGATCAATGGCTTTGTGGTTCGTGACTAGCAAATTAATGCATAGGAGGAATGATAAACATTTTTTTTTTTTTTTTTTTTATGAATCAGATACTGTAGGTTTAACGAGATGGATTTGTCTACGACTTGCAACTTTGGTATACATGCAGTATACATGAGGTATACGTTCCTTACACGCAGCATTCATGAGGATTCAGTTTGTCTACGACTTGCAACTTTGTATTATGTAAGTATCCGTTCCTTACATGCAGCATTCATGAGGATTCAGTTTTTGTACGACTTGCAACTTTGTATTATGTAAATCTATGTTTCTTTTAAATCACATTCTTATTATGGAACTATATTTCTCTTCAACTAAAATCTTTCTTGCGTTCGGGGTTTTTCTTGATTAATTTGTTCTCACCCAGCTCTCCATGAATAAATAATGGGTTAAATTTTCATGAATCATTTCTTAGATACATGTAGTATGAAATTACAAGGGAAATCAAAATCAGTCCAGCTCTTTATATAGCAACTATAATATCTAAATAATAGAAGCATCGCAGTCGGCTCTCCATGAATAAATAATGGGTTAAATTTTCATGAATCATTCCTTAGATACATGTCGTATGAGATTACAAGGGAAATTAAAATCAGTCCAGCTCTTTATATAGCAACTATAATATCCAAATAATAGAAGCATTGCATTCTTCAAATATATTCCGTGAAGGATTTACCATTTTTCACAGGATTCCATTGTGGTGCGGTGGTTGCATTTTTCTGGTGAACCTCCCCGTTGAATGGTTTTGAATTTGTAATAATTTTGGACCGCTATTGTGATTGAGGATATTGTGATTAAGGAATCCTTACCATGGATGACTACATAGCCCTGCAAACTATGTTGCAATCCTTATTCAAAAAAATTAAATAATATCTTTCAAAATTCAAAATAAAAATTGTTAAAAAAAAATTACTTAAAATGTTATGAAAAAAACAACAACTTTAAGATTAATTTATTAAAAAAATTTAAAAAATTATTTGAAAATTAATTTATTAAATTTTGTTAAAAAATAATCAATTAAAAAAAAAAAAAAATTACTTAAAATGTTATGAAAAAAACAACAACTTTAAGATTAATTTCATTAAAAAAAAATTTAAAATTATTTGAAAATTTAATTATTAATATTTGTTAAAAAATAATCAATTAAAAATTTTAAATAAAAAATTATTTATTAATTACAAACTCCTACTAAGTGAGGATCAATCCATATCGTAACACTAAAGTGAATATTTTCATTGAAATTATTTATTTTTAATTATTAAAAATTATTTTTACTATTTTATGATATATTTTAAAATAATACCACTCTATTAAATTTTTTCAATTCCATATTGAATATTTTCATTAAATTTTTCATTATTAAAATTATTTTACTATTTTGTAATATATTTTTAAAATAATAATTAATTTTATTAAATTTTTTCAATTTTAAAATGAATTGCATTCTTTAATTCATAATAATTTATTATGATAAATAAGTATTGTAAAAGAATATAAACAAAAATATATGTAATTGAGCTTAATATACTTAAAAACAAAATTATATGAAAATATAAATAAGAGAAAAATGTTATTTGAGATGATTCTTTTTCAATATTTATTTTGATAATAATGTTTTAAGAATTATTTAAACAGTATCTTGGTTGTTTATTAAAATAATCTTTTAAAAAATTTGTGGAGAGTAAGAAATTGATTTTATATGTATGTCATCAAAACTATTTTCAATAAAACAATTTTTCATGATTCTAACAATTTAAATTTCTAACCAAAACTTTATCAATTTTAAAATTGAATATTTAAACTTCATTAATTTCCACTTTGATCATCTCTGCCTCATTTTAATGAGCAAACTTTATAATATATTCTTACATACTATAAAAGGTCGTGAATCTCTAAGTGAGATATTATCCTAAGATATATTTCTAAAAGAACACGATAGTTGATATTATTTCTAAAAGAACACGATAGTTGATATTAGTAGATAAGTTTGTATAGTAATTTTAAAAAAATTAATCACCTAAACTTATTTTCAATTAGTTTAGATTTGAAATTGCTACATTTAAGATTAAATGATAGATGTTTGCTTAAAATAGAAAAGTTTAACTTTTTTCAAATCATTATAACATATATTTTAACATTTATATTCCATGATTAAACTATGTATATCTATTCATTTTAAAAATTAATAAAACTTTAACACACTTATTATATGTTAAAGTTAAAAGTTGTGAAAATTTTACTAAAACTTATAGTGGATGAAAATTTTAAGTTTTTTTAATTAAGTATAATTTTTTTTTAAAGATAATGATACTCAATATCATGCAGATCGTCTTCCTGGAAATCGTTGTGGGTTGCGTGCTAGGGTTTGAGCTCTGAGTTGCACCTTTGCCTCCTCGTGCTAGCGTTCGAACCACCATGGCTCCCTCTGAGGGAGGGAATATGCCTCTTGGATCCTCAACCTCAGATCTACAAGCCTTTGAGGCCCTAATCTCTTCCTATGCAAAGACGCATAACGAAAATACCTCATGTTTTGTCAAAAAATCGGCAGAAATTCCCAAGGTTGTTGTGCATTTTCCTTCGACGTGGCCTCTAGCTCTCAAACTGGCGGATAGAGGACTGGTAGAGCAGTTCACATGAATTTGGCCCTCCCCAAAATCCATACACTTCTGGTTGGAATCGAACTGGTGCAAGCTGATCCAGGGACAAATGTCAGTGGCCTTCAGCGGTAAGGGTTTTTTTTCTTTCTTATTTGAAAAAAAAAGATAGGGAGCTCATTTTCCGAAGCGACTCATATTTCATGGGTGCTTGTGGAATGTATCTCAATAAATGGACACCTATTTTTAGTCCAAAAAATGATATCTCCTCAGCAGTCCTTGTGTGGGTAAGATTATCTTTCCTCCCACTACACTGCTGGACCAACGAAACCATAAGAAGTATTGGCAACTCTTTAGGGAAATATATCGATCATGTTGAACCATAAGAGGGACTTCAAGCCTGTGCCATAATCTGTGTGGAGGTAGACCTGGAAAAAGGACTCCCAGAAGCAATACAGCTAAACCTAGATAACTGGTCTTACATTCAACAAGTAGATTACGAGCAAATCCCCTTCAAATGTAAAGCATGTCATGAATATGGAAATTTTGCTAAAACCTGCCCTCAGGCTAAGGAAACTCAGGACCAGGACCCAAAGAAAGATCAACGACAACAACCAAAGCAAAAAATATCACTAGAGTCTAACAACCATTTTCCAATATGTTGAGAGGTACTAAAAATTGGTAAAACATCATCATTCATACCTGAACAAGACTTGGAAAATTTTGTTTCCTTCGAAGTAAAATTCTCGAATCCATGCTTCTTCCGAAAATCTTCCTTGGGATGACTTGTAATCTCCACCTCAGACCTTGCACTCAATTNCATGGGTGCTTGTGGAATGTATCTCAATAAATGGACACCTATTTTTAGTCCAAAAAATGATATCTCCTCAGCAGTCCTTGTGTGGGTAAGATTGTCTTTCCTCCCACTACACTGCTGCACCAACGAAACCATAAGAAGTATTGGCAACTCTTTAGGGAAATATATCGATCATGTTGAACCATAAGAGGGACTTCAAGCCTGTGCCATAATCTGTGTGGAGGTAGACCTGGAAAAAGGACTCCCAGAAGCAATACAGCTAAACCTAGATAACTGGTCTTACATTCAACAAGTAGATTACGAGCAAATCCCCTTCAAATGTAAAGCATGTCATGAATATGGAAATTTTGCTAAAACCTGCCCTCAGGCTAAGGAAACTCAGGACCAGGACCCAAAGMAAGATCAACGACAACAACCAAAGCAAAAAATATCACTAGAGTCTAACAACCATTTTCCAATATGTTGAGAGGTACTAAGAATTGGTAAAACATCATCATTCATACCTGAACAAGACTTGGAAAATTTTGTTTCCTTCGAAGTGAAATTCTCGAATCCATGCTTCTTCCGAAAATCTTCCTTGGGATGACTTGTAATCTCCACCTCAAACCTTGCACTCAATTCCTTTTCCATTTTATACACAATTTTAACAGAACCCCAATGATTCCTTCTCATGCACTATGCTCATTTTTTCTTTCATGGATTTTCGAGCTAAACCCCTCTACGACTTCCACCCAAAAAAAAAGACACCAAACTCTACAACCTCGTGCCTTGTATATACTGGTATATATACCTAGTATATATACTGGTATATACACTAGTATATTAACTTAGTATATACACTAGTATATACACTAGTATATATAATGGTATATACCTAGTATATATACTGGTATATATACCTAATATATATATGTCAGTATATATACCTACATGGTATATATACCGACATATATACACCTAGGTATATATATGTCGGTATATATACCTAGTATATATATGTCGGTATATATACCAACATGTAGGTATATATGTCAGTATATATACCTAGTATATATACCATTATATATATTAGGTATATATACCATTATATATACTAGGTATATATACCAGTATATATACTAGGTATATATACCAGTATATATACCAGTATATATACTATTGTATATACTAAGTTAATAGACTAGTGTATATACCAGTATATATGCTAGGTATATATACCAGTATATACAAGGAATGAGGTTGTAGAGTTTGGCTTTTTTTTGTTTTGGTGGAAGTCGTAGAGGGGTTTAGCTCAAAAATCCATGAAAGAAAGAATGGGCATAGTGAATAAGAAGGAATCACTGGGGTTCTATTCAAATTTTGTATAAAATGGAAAAGGAATCGAGTACAAGGTTTGAGGTGGAGATTACAAGTCATCCCAAGGAAGATTTTCGGAAGAAGCATGGATCCGAGAATTTCGCTTCGAAGGAAACAAATTTTTCCAAGTCTTGTTCAGGTATGAATGATGATGTTTTACCAATTTGTAGTACCTCTCAACATATTGGAGAATGGTTGTTAGAATCTAGTGATGCTTTTCACTTTGGTTTTTGATGCTTATCTTGATTTGGGTCCTGGTCCTAAGTTTCCTTGGCCAGAGGGCAGGTTTTAGCGAAATTTCCATATTCATGACATGCTTTACATTTGAAGGGGATTTGCTCATAATCTACTTGTTGAATGTAAGACCAATTATCTAGGTTTAGTTGTATTGCTTCTAGGAGTCCTTTTTCCAGGTCTACCTCCACACAGATTCTGGCATAGGCTTGAAGTCCCTCTCGTGGTTCAACACGATCGATATATTTTCCTAAAGAGTTGTCAATACTTCTTATGGTTTCGTCAGTCCAACAGTGTAGTGGGAGGAAAGACAGTGTTACCCACACAGGGACTGCTGAGGGGATATCATTTTCTAGACAAAAATCAGGTGTCCATTTATTGAGATACATTCCACGAGCACCCATGAAATATGGGTCACTTCAGAAAATCAGCTCCCAATCTTTTTTTTTTCAAATAAGAAAGAAAAAAAAACCTTACCGTAGAAGGCCATCGACATTTGTCCCTGGATCAACTTGCGCCAGTTTGATTCCAACCAGAGGTGCATGGCTTTTGGGGAGGGACAAATTCCTGTGAACTTCCCTATCAGTCCTCTATTTGCCAGTCTGAGAGCTAGAGGCCGTGTCGAAGGAACATGCACAACAACCTTGGGAATTTCTGTCGATTTTTTGACAAAACATGAGGGGTTTTTCTTGTGCGTCTTTGCATATGAAGATATTAGGGCCTGGAAGGCTTGCAGATCTAAGGTTGAGGATTCAGGAGGCGGATGCCCTACCTCAGAGGGAGCCATGGCAGTTCGAATGCTAGCGCGAAGAGGCAGAGTCACAACTTAGAACTCAAACCCTAGCATGCATCCCATAGTGATTTCCAAGAAGACAATCTGCATGATATTGAGTATCATTATCTTGAAAAAAATGTTACACTTAATTAAATTTCTTTTAAAATTTTATCCACTATAAGTTTTAGTAATTTTTTCACAACTTTTAACTTTAACATATAATAAGTGTGTTTAAGTTTTATTAATTTTTAAAATGAATAGAGATACATAGTTTAATCATGGAATATAAGTGTTAAAATATATCTTATAATGATTTGAAAAAAGTTAAACTTTTATCTTTTAAGCAAACATCTATCATTTAATATTGAACGTAGGAATTTCAAATCTAACCTAATTGAAAATAAGTTTAGGTGATTAATTTTTTTAAAATTATTATACAAGCATATCTACTAATATCAACCATTATGTCCTTTTAGAAATATATCTTAGTATAATATCTCACTTAAATGGGAACCTTAACTAAAGATTCATGACCTTTATAGTATGTAAGAATACATTATATATTTTTCTCATTAAGATGAGGCACAATGATCAATGGTGGAAATTAATGAAGTTTAGACATTCAATTTTAAAATTGATAAAGTTTTGGTTAGAAATTTAAATAGTTAGAATCACGAAAAAATGTTTTATTGAAAATGGTTTTCATGACATACATATAAACTCAATTTCTTACTCTCAAAATTTTTAAAAGTTTTTTTTTTTTTTTTTTTGTAAGTAAGAGATTTTATATATAAAGAACCTTCAAAATCCAGACCAAGTTGCAGAAGCTTGAAAACAACTATGCTGTAGTTATCGAACTGCTCCAAGAAAGGGGAAACCAGTTCAGCCAGCTGGCTAAGTCTACCATTTTACAGTCTAACAATCTTAGATAAACAAAGCCAATCTGACTAGGCTACAACTAAGAAAATAAACTAGTAAAAAGATCAGATCCCTAGAGGGGTCAGACACTTGGCAAATAACCTAGCCAGGTGGCTTGGTATGCCATGTCCCAAGGTTCCTCTTCGATGGGCATACCTTTCCCTTCCATTTGCATGTCAACATCCAAGTTGCCCCCTTCCAGGTTGGCAGCTGGAAGAGTGTCTCAGGATGGATTATGCGCGTGGATGCCCATAGCTGTCGCAACCTCCGTGTCCCTGTGCGTGGCCTGCACCAAGTTGCCACCTTCTGGCTATTGCACCTGTTCATTCCTGTCGACGAGCTCTGCATGGGGTAGCTCTATTGCTACTGCGACGTCTAGAGTGGAGTGGAAATCCCCCTGGAAGGTGGAAAGGATCTGAAGGAGAGCCGAGGTTTTCCCATCCAATAGTTGTAGTCGGAAATTAAGGTCCTCCAATCCTTGCCGGAGCTCAAAAACCAGCCCATAGAGGATGGCCAGGCGGTCCTGCAGCTGTGAGTCGGGGATGGAGTCAGTGGAAGAGTGTGGCCTGTGTTGGGCATTCCGAATAAAGGGTGGTGCCTCCAAGGGTGGGCAGGAGGGGCAGGCTACCGGTGCAAACGAAGGCCCACCGGCTAGGGAATTTGAAGGAACTGCAGGAAATCGTGAGAGAGATCCAGGCGAGCTGTCGGTGATGACCAGACCTTCAAACCAGGAGGCAGGCGGGGTGGAGGAGGCAAGATGTTCAAGTTCGGGTTGCGAGGACTGTGAGGAGTGCATAGAGGGTGAGCTAGGGGGAGAAACAGAAATTCGAGGCCAAGGAGGATGCCATGGAGAACCTCTCCTTGGNCCTTGGCCTCCCTCTTTGCTGCGGCATTCTGAGCTCGTACGAAAGGCAAAACTGAGAAGAGAGTCCCAGATGGACGTGGAGAGCCTGGAGAAGTCCGAAGGTGGTGAGCACCATGAAGGATGGAAACCAGAGAAAGCCGGGTCTGGGCGGTCGAGGGATAAAAGGGATGGGATGCATGCGGGGTTTAAAGTCGCCTGCAAACAGAGAAGCCATGGAGGAGACAACAATGGGAGTCGGGAACACCAACGTTAATGGTGCAGCGGACGTTGTTAAGGAAAATAAATGCATGGATTAGGCGGTGGGTCTTGACATGAGCCTGGCACATGGTCCCCTGCCATGTTGGCCTGTCCTCTCCTCCTCCTCCCACCATGTGGCCCACACTAACACCCCATCCGGGGGTTTGTCCACTGTCGCAGCCTTACGAATGCATTGTTGGAGAATAGGGTGAGTAGGGTTGAGGGACGTTTTGCAAAGGAGATCCAGTCCATCCCAATTAGTCCCCAGATTAGCCAGTTCGT
>SNQJ01S0011208.1:0-14154 GCA_010110895.2 Picea sitchensis | reverse complement strand
CGGACTTTCCACTACCGAAATGTACTCGTCCTCACGATTCGCGATCCGTCGAATCCCGATATGTCGATATAATGACAGTTGGCCCTACAATGGATGCTTTTCACTTTGTCGGTATTCCAGACTTCATAATTCCGAAGTGTATGGGCTTCTTGTCCACAGGATTCTTGATTTCCCGATGGACGACTTTCCTTTCGAGACTTTTCCCGCATGCTTGGATTGCCGCCACACATCCTCCTGAGAGGGATGGTCCTGATCGCTTCTCATGATTTCAGAGTTTTTGCTGCCGAAATACTCCGGAAACTTGTCCCTTCGATCCCCAAAATGCCGACGGGCTATCGATCTTGCCTGCGTGTCCTCCTATGATGGACGACTCAGATTGATTCCGGGGTTTTCACTATGAAAATTCTCGATCTCATGTCATCGTGACTCCCGATTTCACGAATGTCGATATCCTGATGGCCACGCCTCTCGTCGAGACTTTCATCCTCATGGTCACGAGGGCTTAACCCTCATGCATCTCTGAACAAATCCCACGACTGTCGGGTTTTTTCTAGCTAGGATCTAACGGTTCAGATATGTCCCCTGTCACGCACCCTCCCTCTACTTCATGGTTGTGGAAAAAAAAAACTCAACGGTCCAGATGTTCCCCTGGACTTTGGGGGTCTACGCTCCCGATTTCCTCTCTATTCATGAAGATAGAGGAAAAGGGGCAAGGTATGTAACGCCCTTGTTTCTTTCGTCAATCTAACAGTCATGGTCGACCATGGTTCTTCCGATGAAATCTCGTCTGTCGATCGATACTTATCCCTACGCTGCTACTTTGGGATTTTAAGAGGGTCGTTCCTCCTCATACAGGATTGTTAAGACTTGCACTTCAAGTCCTTTTTCCAGGCTCTTGGTAAACCTTTCCAAGGAGGAAAATCTCTGTGAAGAGATCTATTCCGGGGCATTCCGGGAGACAGACAAGGGGAAACAAATTCCCGAGGATGGACTGGAAGTTTGACTTGGTTTCAACTCATGCATAATTAAATTCATTCATCGACATAAGCCATGCGTGGTCTTCCTATTATAAGCATATATCTATTATTTCTTATCAAAACACTGCACAGACATTCTTATACTGTAATTGTTCACAATTTCACAGTTCTATGAGCATATATGTCAGTATATGAATTTCAAGATGCAATATGTAAAACACTTATCAGAAATAACACCAGAAATGGGTGCAACTACTGAGAGGGGTGCTTGTTTCCACCCAACCATAGGCTTAGCGACTCCTAGCGGATTTACCACTAGCCACCCCCGAGCTAAGACCACGATGTTGTGAGACTGCGTCTCTCTGTCTGCCAGTGACCAGGAGCGAAGGTTGCAATCCTTCCTCTCTGCTATCACTCACTCTGCGTAATGCCAGAGTTCCCCTCGTGTCTGCCCCCCAATCGCTTCTACCCCATGCCTTATCCTCTTGCGAGGTTTGTGTGTGGCGCGATTACCCTCACACTAATCAGGCCTGACGTCTCTACGGATGGGCGGTTCACCATCCCATCCCTCATTAAGCCATCCACCTACCAGCCTGCGAGACATTAAACTCAGGGCCAGCGAGCCGCTTTTGGTTCTCCGGGCCAGTGGAGTCCAAATACGGTATTAATTCTCAGTGGAAGTTAACGCCACATTTTCAGGTGCCTTCCACCACCATCGTGGTCTCTTTTCTGCACATCCCCTCTCAGCAGTCCTGCAATAAATTCAAAATTTTATTCACATTTATGATTTTTCCATAGTTCTTGGCCAGTCCAGTTATATTTACAAGCTGTGGGAAACAGGGTGTTACACTCAATAGCAATGGGCCAGAGTAGGGCTGAGTTTTGCTCTGGAGTAACTAGGGAGGGCACATGCTGCGTGACCTTGGCTATGGCCTCAGATCTATCCGGGAGGGGTTCCATGAGGAGATCTTTGTAATAGTCTATCAGTGTCTTCTCCATATCTTCATGGGAGTGGATAGGCTAGCCATTGGTGGAGGTTAACTGCGTAATTCTATTGGCATGATAGTGGTGAATGGTGGTTCTGTGAAAGAATTTGGTGTTCTACTCCCCCTCCTTGAGCCACTGGATGCGAGATTTCTATTTCCACAGAATCTGTTCTTGGCCTTTTCTGGCCTCCAACTATTGATTTAAATTTGCTTCCTGGGTTTTAAGCTCGTCCGTTAGCCCTTGAAGCCGGATCTAGTTTTGAATCATGCTCATTTGTTCTGATAGCTGCTTTTGGGAGTTGAAGATGTTGCCGAAGGTTTGCTTGTTCCAAAGTCTGAGTCTTTGCTTGAGGTTCTTTAGCCTTTGCTGAAATCTGTACATCTTGGAGCCGTGGGGGACCTCTGCCTCGCTCCACGAGTCATGGATCTTCGCTTGGAAATCTGGGTGGTTGAGCCAAAACTGTTCAAACCTAAAGGGTTTTTTCCTTGGAGTGGCTGGCACCTCCAACCATAGCTGAATGGGCCAGTGATCCGAGCCATGGAAATCCATAATGCTTTCTTTCAGAGCTATCCCTTCCAGCATGAGGGAATCAGCGATGAGAAAACGATCTAGCCTGCAGGTGATTTGATGTGTTCTGGTTCTTCTGTTTGTCCAGGTGTGGACGTCATTGATGGTTTCCAGGTCGATGAGGTTGATGTTATCAATGAGGCTATTGAAGTCACTGGAATCCTAATCCAAGCGTCTTGATCCCCCTTTTTTTTCATCTTGGTTGAGTATGAGATTGTAGTCTTCGTCGATAATCCATCTGTTGTTCTCAGTTAAGGTTGAAAGGTACTCTAGGTTTCTGAGAAAGGCTTTCTTATCCCTGGGGCTGGCTGGCCCATAGACATTGGTAAGGTGTCCGGGTTTGTTGGAGCCTATGAGCCTATAGTCTGCAGTGATGGACCATTTGGTGGTGATAAAGTTTTCCATGATCATTGTGTTGGTGTTCCAGAGGATAGCTAGTCCTCCAGTTGTACCTATGGTTGTGGTAGAAACTGCTTCCCCTTGCTTCCAATAGTGGGGGAGTAGCTTGTCAATGTCTTCAGTGGTGCATTTTGTTTCCTGAAGTAACATTATATCCGGTTTTCTGCCAAGATCAAATCTCGTAGCATTTTTTGCTTGCTACGTCCATTGAGGCCTCTTATATTCCAGGAGATAATCTTCATGAGGACGAGGGGGTGGAGAGAGGGGGAAATTTGTCCGAGATAAGGTGGATTTGACCGGAGTTCACCATGAAGTTACCTATTTCTTGTATGAACTTGTTTGTCGACTTCCTTCCTCTCTTTTTTTCGTCTTTCTGAGTTTTTCCCTGGCTCTTTGACTAATTACCCTGTATGCCCAGACCCTTGCTGGATCGAGCTGTGGATCCAGCTGAGGAGTTAAGGAATACCTTGTGCACTTTTTGTAATTGATCCCGAGGTATGGTGTACATTTTTTGGTGTCTGTAGGCATGTTCGAGGTGCTCCAGGTCCACCCCAGCTAATTCTTGCTCTTCTAGCTCCATTTCGGCATCCCCATCCTCTACCTACAAATGGTCTTGCTGGCTGATAGTGGGGTCTAGAGATGAGTTATCTGGATCCTTATCCTGTATTGGTTGTTCGCTCCCTGGGCTCATGTGTTGGGGAGTGTTGTCCACGTGGAAATCGTTGGGGTTTTTGGGGACTGATGGATTCTCTGGTTGATCCTGTAGTATTGCATATTTATTACTAGTGGATGGATCTTTACTTACTTGGGTTGGCTTCTTTCATCCTCCTTGTCTTCTCTTTCCTGCTGGTTGAGTGAAGCCTTCCTTGTCTTTGTCGACCTCTGGGTTCCCCTCTTTGTGTGCAGCATTGAGGGGGCATTCTCTAAAGAGATGTCTGTGCTCATGACATTTCCTGCATCTGAACAAGATGTGTTCATAGTCGATGGTTTGGATCCAGTCCTCATCATGGTATTCTAGGATTATGGATCCCGGGAGCGGCTTGGCTATGTTCAGGTATACGTAGATGCACGCATAGGAAGTGTATCGCCGCTGCTTTGTGGCCTCTGAAGACTTAACATAGATTCTGATGGTGTTACCTATACCTGCCAAAACCTCTTCCAGCCAGAATTCCTGGGGAAGGGAGTATAGTCTAATCCATACTGGTGCATGCGCAAAATCTTCCTTTTCAGGGCTGAACTTCTTAGTCCAGAATCTTAAGAAGAGTCCTGTTGAGTTGTAGAAATAAGGCCCTCCATAAAAAATGCGGTTGCGGTCCTCGAGGTTATGCAGAATGATTTTGAAAAAGACCTTGGATCCCAATTGTAGTTCATATTGTCCTTTAGTCTTCCACTAGTGTTGTATCCATTTGATCAGGTCCCGTTCTGAAGGCCAAAGCCCTAGGAATTTTCCTACTAGGGCATAGTCTCTCATATATTGCTTTTGTTCCTCTATGCGTGGTGAGCTGATGATGTATTTTGGGGCCTGTGGTGCTTGTGGGATGCATTTTCCTGGTAGCCATGGAATTGATACTGTAGCAGGTGTAGCCGCATTTTCTGGGTCAATATCCATCTCCCGATCCTTGAAGGTTCCTTCAGTCAGGAGTTTTGAGCGTTGGTCTAGAGGAGGCTCGAAGGTGGGTCATTTTGATCCTTCTCCCAAGCTTCCATTCACTGTGGCCTAGATGTAAGAGGTGTCATTCGACCCTCCCTCCTTCAGAGTCATGAGCCCCTGTAAGGAAAAGATTATAACAATGCAGCCCAAACCCTAAACCTAGGTTGCAAAACACTTAGATTGTAACAGTGCGACCTAAACCCTAAACCTAGGTTGCAGAGCGCTTAGAGCATGTTTTCATATAACAAATTCCTAATTTTGAAAATACCTTTAAAAGATTATTTTAATAAACAACCAAGATACCAGTTAAATAATTCCTAAAACACTATTTTCAAAATAAATATTGAAAAAGAATTATTTGAAATAACATTTTTCTCTTATTTATACTTTCATATAATTTTGTTTTTATTATAACCCAAGCTCAATTACATATATTTTTGTTTATATTCTTTTACAATACTTATTTATTGTAATAAGTTATTATGAAAATTAAACAATGCAATTCATTTTTAAGATTGAAAAAAATTAATTATTATTTTAAAAATATATTACAAAATAGTAAAAATAATTCTAATAATTAAAAAATAAATAATTTCAATGAGAATATTCCCTTTAGTATAACGATATGGATTGATCCTCACTTAGTAGGAGTTTGTAATTAATAAACAATTTTTTATTTTAAATATTTTTAATAGATTAATTTTTAATAAAATTTAATAAATTAATTTTCAAATAATTTTTTAAAACATTTAATAAATTAATCTTCAAGTTATTTTCTTTTCATTAGATTAATCTTAAGTAAATTTTTTTAACAATTTTTATTTTGAATTTTGAAAGAAATTATTTAATTTCCTTGAATGGGGATTGCACCAGAGTTTGCAGGGTTATGTAGTCATCCAGTCCAAAATTATTACAAATTCAAAACCATTCAATGGGAAGGTTCACCAGAAAAATGCAACCACCACACTACAATGGAATCCCATGAAAAATGGTAAATCCTTCATGGAACATATTTGAAGACTGTGATGCTTCTATTATTTGGATATTATAGTTGCTATATAAAGAGTTGGACTGATTTTGATTTTCATTGTAATCTCATACAACATGTATCTAAGGAATGATTCATGAAAATTGAACCCATTATTTATTCATGAGAGCCGGGTGAGAACAAATTAATCAATAAAAACCCTGAACGCAAGAAAGATTTTAGTTGAAGAGAAATATATTTCCATAATAAGAATGTGCTTTAAAAGAAACATAGATTTACATAATACAAAGCTGCAAGTCGTACACAAACTGAATCCTCATGAATGATGCATGTAAGGAACGGATACCTCATGTATACTGCATGTAAGGAACAGATAGAAATCCATCTCGTTAAACCTACACTATCCGATTCATAAAAAAAAAATTGTTTATCATTCCTTCTATGCATTAATTTGCTAGTCACGAACCACAAAGCCATTGATCATATCAAACCGAAGAGGTCATTGTTGTGCTTCCTTTCTGAGGTTCGACTGTAGTGGTAGATGTGGCGACGTAGGTGTCCTGGTAAGAACAATAATTTCCTCCCAAGAGTCTATCGTGAATGAGTAAGATGTAGAAGAGATTTGTAATACACAGAATAATAAAAAATGACTCCAACGTTATTTGCACACAAATGAAAAGTTACAAATCTTAACGATACAAAACAAAATAATAGAATGAAAGGAATGATGAAATTAGTGATCATATGAACGTGATAGCATAGGAATATTACATACCAACTTTGTGTTTCGGCCGCCCATATGGATCTCTTTGCATGCCAACCTCCAATTTTGTGAATGAAAAATAATTAACTCATCCACATTTCATAGATGAATCAGAGATCATAATTCTTATTGACTCATATGATGTAAACTTGTATTTATTCTATGTATACCCCATGGCGAGTAGTGTGAGTGCCCAAGTTGTCATGGAGGATGCAGTACTAGAAGCCAAGCTATGGGCAGTCCAAACCCGGAGATGATGGAGTCCTAAAAGGCATGAAGCATCTCCTACTACAACAACTATCAAAGAAAATAACTATCAAAGAAAAGATAACCATGAATCCTGTAGCTTCATTCCCCATTGGAAAATACACTGGAAAAAATCCCACAGGAAGAGGTTTTCTTGCAAGTTAGTCATAGAATCAATCAGCAAAACACTCCATGGTATAAAAGCACAAAAACATATTATGCATACAAGTAATAAGTACCAGTAGAGTAAGTGTGGTCGAGGGCGTTGTTGAAGGCCCATCTAGAAATAGTAACCACAATCACAAACATGCATAAATTCAGCAGCAGGAGAAACCTCGCCAGGGTCTTCACCAGTCGCAACGCCATTATAATTTTAAAAATATCGCTTCTCTACAAATTATTACTACTCACAAAACGAAGCTTAAATTGCATATGGAAAATGCCAATTATCAATCTATACTACACAAGATGCTTAATTAATTAAATACACAAAATGATTAATCAATAAGAAGAACTCACTAGCATTGGAATCTAATTTAGTAAAGCTGAACATAAGGGGAGCACCCTGCAACTTCAATGTTGTATGAGAGAAGAGACAGGTGAACATAAGGATATTTGAGCGCAGGTGCAGAGGTGCGGAGTGAGGTGAACAAGGCAGGTTTTTTCAAATTTGAAAACGGGAGCCATGCTTCGATGGCTAAAATAGGGGATTTGAGTGCAGGTGCGGAGTGAGGTGAACAGGGCAGGTTTTTTCAAATTTGAAAATGGGTAGGGAGGGAGTAAACATAACTTGTCACTGTATTCCGGGATTGACATCATGTCTTGTCAAGTGTTAACGTTGTTTTTTGTTACGTCGTCTGGTTGAGTTTACCATCGGAGGATCAGTGGGAGTCGGAAAAGGAGCTGATGGAACCATGGATGCAGAGATAGATGGGAGCATGGATGCGGATGGGTAGCGGATGGGAGTGCACGAGCGTGATTGCACGGACATCTAGTCTGCAGATGCCGGAAACTGGAAATCTACCTGCCTGAGGGAGTAGGCTCAGGAGGGAAGATTGCTCCCGAGTTAGCCTACTCCGTAGTGTTATCACGCAATCTCATATAATTCCACTGTATATTCCCTCTATCTATAGCCTATTGGTCTCTTTTTGTAATAAAGAAGACTGCGAGTATGTCTAGAAACCATTGCTGTTAACTAATTCTAGAAAAACACCAAGTGATAAAGCAACTTTGCATGTATCTTGTGCTGTACAGTTTCTTGAGAATTTACTTTTGTTTTATGTTTTCTTCCTCGACATTTTTCATATGTGATAAACGAAGGTTTTAAACGATATTGCGTAGTTATCTATCCCTTGGAACAATTTTAATTGTTGAGAAAAAATTGTGGTTTTCATGGTATGTTATTTTTTTGAGCAAGTCAAGGGAAAGATAGTTTTGAGTTGAAGCTTCTTGTAAGCAAGATGGCATATTGTGGTAGTTGATTAGGTCATATTCCCTTCAATAAAATGGTGTTTTTGAGAGGAATAATAGAACATTAATAGAATTCCTTAGATGCATGACATGTGAGGTGGACTTGATAGAAAATATTGGGCAAAAATTGTTTCAACAACATGTTTATAAAATAGACTATTTGATGTGACAGTGAGATGAAAATTGTGTTAGTGTAAAGCATACCATATGAAAGGATATATTGGCAAAATAAAGAAGATGGACCCAAAAGGATTGAAAATATGTGATATGATCCAAATCAAGTGATTCAAAAACTAAACAGATATGTGCATTAGAATATATGTGGCATTTTATGAGATTAATCTAATAATGATGAATGGTAACTTTAATGGTGATTATATTGATGTAAATAGGTGATTATAGTGATGTAAATAGATTTATATATTTTTAAGTGTCTCACAACCATCAACAAAATGAATCTACATATGAAGGTGAATATGTTGAAGAGTTGATCGATGGGAGGCATGTTGAAGAGTACATTGTAATGACATGGTTGTTATAGCAATATTTTCCTCACCCCATGCAATCTTGCATAAAAGGCCTTTTTCCATTTGCCCATGTAGACTTTTCATCCCTTTTTGAAAATCCTAGAGCTAAAAATACATTTTTTCCACATATACACACCTTGCCTACTATACAATATGCGTACACGCAGGTTGCACCACTATACAATATGAAAAATGGTGTCGGGTTTCCATGTCACGACAGGAGATCAATGATCCTTGGCCTTCCATATATTGGAAACGTTTTGGCTCGGCCCTTCAGTTCCACTTGAAGGCTATAAATGGGCCAATTCCGAGCTATGGAAAAGAAGAAAAAGAATTAAACTTTGAGAGCAAAGTTACTCTGGAGGAATTATTCACTTCACATTGAGTCTACATCCCTTTATCCTTTAAGTCTAAACACAGTGTTCATCCTCCAAGATCTTCCCTTATTGAGTGAGAACTCCATTGTATCTCTTACATGAGCTTTCCTTTGGTGGAGGCCCAGCTGGAAGGAACTTAGTTTCTCAGTATCGAACCATGCCGACATGGAATTTTGTAACTTTTTCACTTTTGTTGATCATATCTTAATAGAAATACTATTTTTTCATCAAATTGATATCTTGCAAATATTTGAATTATTATTCCATGGGCGTATTTGTTATTAATGTTAATGGATTATGCTATTGAATGTGCTAACATCATATATTATCACCATATCCTTGTTGTTCTTGGTTGTTGAGGACTAGTTACAGGTGTATTGCTTTGGGTCGAGTGCTCAACGATGGACTTCATTGAATGTCTAGATGAGGTAGGCCTCTTATCTTGTCTTCCTAGCATATTTGTTTATATAGCATACTTGAGAATAGAGTTGATTTTTGCAGTCATTTCCGTCTGTTATGGTTTTCCCCTCGCCATAGAGAGATTTTCCTCGTAACATAATTTGCGACCATACTGCGGATTGAATCTTCTTTTTTGTGATTTGGAGTGTTTTTCTCCTTAGAATGCTCTGGTTCATATTGTGTTTCTTGTCGCTTGATTGCTTGACAACCTCTGTTCACTCTGGGTCTGAGTCTTTCATCCTTCTCCTTAGCCTAGCTGTGTTTTTGACACTTATACGTGGGTTTTTGCCTGACAATCATGTATATACGTGTGATGTCCTTTTGCAAGATGCATACATACAAACTTTTCCCTTGAACAGTCATGTACATAAACCTCTTTTGCTTATTTGCTGAGTTTGGTGGTTTTTGGTTAGGTTTTGTTAGGGTCCTAACTCGCACATAGGTTGAACAATATATTCAGATGTAATAAAGGTCAATATTAATAAGGCCTTGCATTAAAATAGAATAAGTCGAATGTAAGAAGACCTAATAGATGCTTCCAGCTCCAGAAGGATATTCCTCTAGATGCTTCTTTTGATAGACATATTTGGTATAAATAGGAGTCGAGGGTATGAGAACCCTAGATTGGATATTATTGTAATAGAGCTCTGCTCGACTAGAGGTTGCCCCCTCGAAGAGGCCCATGAACATTGCTCTTAGAATCAAAGAGTTATTTCTGTTGTTATTCTTATATCATTTCAGTGTTATTGTGGTGATTGTTCTGGTTATATTGTTGTTATTATTCCATTTCTAGCATTTTATTTATGTTTTGCATACTTTTTACATATGGTATATTACAAGTGGTATCGGAGCACTTTTGATGCAGGAGCATCGCCAACATCAAGGGAGCCAGCGTGGAGACAACGGATAGATGGAAAAGCGCCCAGCACCAATTTTGAAATATCTTGGACCATTAATGAAACATCAAGTGGAAGCGCACTTGTATATTGTAAACGGACCTTGAGCGATTTGCTCTCGTCCTTAGTAGGTAGAAGGCATTTATGGTAGTTAATGTAAAGTATATAGAATTCAATTCTAGATTAGACAGTTTTAGAGCGCAAGAGGGAAACGGGATATACACACCCTCCTTGTGTATTGTAACATTATTATGAGAGCATGAGCATTAGAAGTGCGAAGAGCATATAAGAGAAGCAGAGAGTTTTGTAGCAGACTCCATGTACAGAAGTTCTGAATTAATACAAGAAAGTTGTGATTCAGACTCATGGTGTTCATATATTCTCTGTGTATGCATATTTGAATGTTATGCTCATGGTTATTTCACTCTTTTTATTGTACATTTGCTTTATGCTATGTATGAGTGATTTCTTGTTGAATGTTTGAAATCTGAGAGGAAAGAGGAGGGGAATGAGTTTCAATTGTTTCTCTACCTGAGAAAGAGTTCCTGCAAGGAGTGCAGTGAATTGTCCGCAAGGAGTGCGTCGACAAGGTGTTCAAAGGTTTTCCTCTGAAAGCTCAGGAGAGAAAGCTTTTGTTCTCATTTCCGCAGAAGTGTAGTTGGCACAGGAGCCGTGCAAGGAGTGCGCAGGCCGGGTGAAGCCTCAAGGGTGTGGACCTAAGTGAAGCATTGAGAGACTGCTACTGCAGGTGTGTGCAGGGTCGAAGGTTTTCAA
Organism: Picea sitchensis; assembly: GCA_010110895.2. Lineage (NCBI taxonomy): Eukaryota > Viridiplantae > Streptophyta > Pinopsida > Pinales > Pinaceae > Picea > Picea sitchensis. The sequence continues at coordinate 3,073 of SNQJ01S0011208.1, read as the reverse complement.
CACTTGGAAGTGGTTGAAGGTCTACCTCAAGGAGTGCGTGCAAGGGTTTTCTGGAAGACTTGGAGTTGGGAAAGTTTAGAAGGACTTGAACCTTCAAAGGAGTTGAAGGAAGGCACGAGATAAGTACCTTAAGAGGTTGAAGGAAAGCGTAGCAACGTCGGACTGCAGGAGGATGGGCTCTCAGAGGAAGAGATGAACGGTCGGAATTCTCGGTGGAGAATCTGCGAAGTCCCGCGAGTCATCAGATCTCATAGAGAGGTAGGAGAGTTACGGCGGAAGCGTCGGGAGGTTGAAATATCAGGAGGAGTAGGACCATAGATCCGAGCCATAAGGGCCGTTGGATTTACATGTGGATACTTGTATCGGGTTTTTGTGGGTGGAAGTCCCGTAAACCTTGCAACGGGAATCACAATATTCCGAAACATGAAATCCTGAAGGCCAAGAGAATGGCACGGAACCATAGGATACAGTGAGGTGGACAGGTGGCATGCTATTTCGGAGTTTTGTGGGGAGAAGTCCCGAAGTCATTAATCAGGATTCGCGATATTTCAAAGTTCGAAGTCCCGACAGAAGCGAAGTGACGTTGAATGTCAAAGCTCGTGAGTGTATCAGAGTTTCGACAAATTGGGATTCGGGAGTCGAAGGAGACGAGTTTCTCGACATTGCAACCACCAAAATTGAGATAGGGAAAATCCCGAAAAGGAAAGGGGAAAGGTAAACGTTGACTGTTTCAGGTTTCGGGGATTCGAGAGACCAACACTTGACCACTGGATTCGCGAAGCTACGAAGTCCGATCTCCCAAGTGTAACGAGGGGATCCCGTGAGAGTTCGTTGTGGGTGCAGATTTCCCGATAGGGAAATAGAAGAGCCGTTAGAGTTCTTCAGGCCATGGTAAAGGAAAGATCCTGTGTTGACGTGGACCTTATGNAAAATCCCGAAAAGGAAAGGGGAAAGGTAAACGTTGACTGTTTCAGGTTTCGGGGATTCGAGAGACCAACACTTGACCACTGGATTCGCGAAGCTACGAAGTCCGATCTCCCAAGTGTAACGAGGGGATCCCGTGAGAGTTCGCTGTGGGTGCAGATTTCCCGATAGGGAAATAGAAGAGCCGTTAGAGTTCTTCAGGCCATGGTAAAGGAAAGATCCTGTGTTGACGTGGACCTTCTGACCTGCGGGTTGTGGAGGGAGCGTGCGTCGACGTCAAGTGGTATCAGATAACAACAAGGTTCTTTGCTTTCTGTAGCAGAGAAAAAGAAGAATTCACCATGCCGCCAAGGAGAAGGGACAGGCAAACACCTGATCCACTAGAGGATAGGGAGATGTCGAGAAGAAGAGGCAGGCAGATGACAGATCCATCCATGGAGAGAGAGATGCATGATCTACGAGCCAGACTCGAAGACATGGAGGCAGCCCAAAGACGCACAGTCAGTGCTGGGGATCTTAGTGATTCCGAAAGTGAGATTGAGGCTGAACGTGAAGAAGAAGTTGCAGCAGAAGATGCAAAAAATGAACGCTTGATCAGAGTTATTGCAAGAATGGGTGCAAGAGAGAAGATGGACATTCCAGTTTATGAGGGAAATCTAGATGCAGAGGAGCTTCTAGACTGGATTAGAGCTCCAGACACATACTTTGACTATGAAGATGTCGAAGAAGACAAGAAGGTCAAGCATGTTGTCACTAGATTGAAGGGACATGCAACATTATGGTGGGATGAACTACAAGCTGATAAGCGCTGCAAAGGCAGGCAGAAGATTAAGAGATGGGACAAAATGATCGCGAAGATGAAGGCGAAATTCATCCCCAGAGATTATCAAATTACTCTATTCAGGAGGATGCAGAACCTGAGATAGAAGATGAGACAGTGAAAGAATACACTGAAGAATTCTGCAAGCTGAACATCAGGGTAGGTCATGAGGAGAGAGATGATGAAAAAGTTGCTAGATATCTGAATGGTCTGAGATACGACATTCAGGATGAGATGAGCATGGTAACCATCCGAATGGTGGAAGATTATTATCAGATGGCTCTGAAAGCTGAAGAGAAGCTGAGCTGAAAGAAGAGTCAGAGAGGCTGAGGCAGAAGTCAGACCAGAGGCAAATCAGTTTCCCAGGATAAATGTCAGAAGCCCAAAGAAGACTGGAAGAAACCTCAGACTCGAACCGAGAGAGGTGGAACCTCACAGCGAGGGCAGCATACTGAACAGAGAGGAGATTATGCTGACAATAATACTCCTAGTACTAGAGGTAGAGGAAGAGGAAGAGGTGGAGTAATAACATGCTTAACATGTGGAAAGAATGGGCACAAGTCGTACGAGTGTCCAAATAAAAAGAAGGAGAGTGGAGAAACTAATCAGGGGATCAAATTTTGCTCAAAAATTCAAAGTGCTCGGAATCGCCTCAAATCAGAAGAGAGCGTAGGCCTCGTTGTTGCGAACCCAATGCAACTTGTTTCATCTCAAACGGATGTCGGGAGTGAGAGATATCGCAATCTGTTCGGAATGTCAAACAGGCAAAAAAAGGACGCTGACTGTACAGTCCGTATAGGCTGACATAGTAGGGCCATACGACCGTACGCTGATGTGGCATGTGATGATGTGGCAGTTTTTGGTTGGTAGATGTGGTCGAATGGTGTTTCGACACGTGTTAGCATGTGGTTGGTGGTTTGGTGCCACGTGGCCCAGTCATGGGCTGCCACGTGGCACATTTATATTGGTTGTTTGATCAAAATATATTGGAGTCCATGGGGTTCGACCCCCGGACCTCCCCACCATGTAAATCCTTCACAAAGTCCGCCCGACCATCGTATCGCCACTTGTTTCTTATTATATATGTGTGTTTTATTGTATTTCAATTCACATATTATTGTATATGGCGGGGGGTCGGGTCGGGGCTTAGCCCCGGCCCATGGTTTTGTTATATAACATATGACCCAGTTATAATATTTGTGCGCGGAGTAATTATATGTGTAAACTCGTGGTTCTACCATTCACATATGACCACATATCACGGAGGCACGGAGTTGTATGGAGCCCGGTCATATGGTTTATACATATGACCACAATCAGAGCGCGGGA
>SNQJ01S0011207.1:107815-121253 GCA_010110895.2 Picea sitchensis | reverse complement strand
ATCAAGGAAAAAATAAGCTAAATGCAATTTGGACATTTGAAAAAAAAATTACAAGTTAAATGAGTACATCAATAAAAAATAACATACTAACCTTGCAAGTTCAAAATCCGAGCTATGTAGATTGAGAATTGGATTTGTTCAACAGGTGGGTGACGGAAAAACTAAACAACTCAAACAAAAGCCAAGAACAGTGTCGCAACTATAACAATTGTGTCGCAAAGTCTCTTAAAGTCACGTATATATAGATAAAATATTCAACTAGCCATTAACACCAACAAATGAGATAGGAAAAAATTTCGTCACTATTTCCACGAAAGTTCGTCGCTATAGCAACGAAAATCCTGACTAGGTTAAATTAAGATTTTCTTCAATATTGCGTCGAACTTTCATGGCAATATCCAAGAAAATCCCACCTTGTTTTAAATAGTGATTAAACTAGTGGAAGCATGGAAAATTTTTGTGGAATAATCCACCCATATGTAGTAGTGATACACCCCCTCTTTTTTTAAACATTTTCCTGAAGTTTCTACAATCTAACAATAAAAGTAGTAAATGTATCTGACATAGATCTACATATCTAATTTATCAAAAAAATAAGGAAATTTTTTACGCATCTCAGATGAGTCATCCTACGTAGCAAAATGTGGGTTATAATTGTCACATTGGACCTTGACATGATCGACTATTTGACACCATAGTTATCGAGTGTAATGGTCTAGTAGGTAGTTCGGATCTGCCGTGAGAGAACCCTCATTCAACACCTACAAATAACTCATGCCAATAACATGTGACGAATCTAAAATATAATGTCACAAATACATGAAATACATCATGCATATGCCTCAAAGAATCAGGCAAGGCTATTCGATAAGCCACGGGTCCTTTCTTTTCCACAACTTTAAAAAAACCCACAAACCTAGGAGAGATTTTAGCACCCTTTCCAAACTTGATATAAATATTATGTGGTTTCACCCACAAGAAAACTATGTCGCCAACCTCATAATTGTGGTCAATGTGATGTGCATCAACATAACTTTTTTTCCGATCTTGCACTTATTTAATTTTTTAATTATTGTTTGCATATGTTCTTCCATTTCTTGGATCATTTCTAGTCCCACCAGAACCCTATCCTCTAGTTGATCCCAACTCAAAGGCGTCAGACATGGTCGTCCATAAAGAAACTCAAATGGAACCATCTTTATCGTACTCTGATAACTGTTGTTGTATGCAAACTCTACTAATGGAAAGAAGTCTTCCCAACGCTTTTGTTGATCCATCATGTACATATGAAGCATGTCCTCTAAGATCTTATTCTTCCTTTCAGTTTCTCCATCTGTTTCAGGGTGATATGATATGCTAAAATTCAATTATGAAAAACCACAATCTCTCTAAAACAAAATCTATCTATATCTGATATTTGCTATATCATATGTACTGGAATAAAGTGTGAACTTTTTGTCAGAGTATCAATGACTACAAAAATTGAATCATCTCTCCTTGTTGTTAGTGGAAATCCAACAATAAAATCCATCCAAATGACTTCGCATTTCAATTCAGGAATCACGTGTGGATATAACAATCTTGTTAGATGTCTATGCTCAACCTTCACTTGGTGACATTCTATACATCTCGCCACGTAATTAACTATATCCACTTTCATTCCCTTCTAGAAGAATAAAGGTTTAAGGTCTACCTTCATCTTCATGACTCGAGGATGATCCATGTACACTGCTCAATGACCTTCACTCAAAATCAAATTCCTCAATTCATTGTTAGGCGGTACATAAATTATGTTGTTATACCTCAACAATCTGTCGTTATCCAATGAATAACCTTTAATCCTCAGTACCATCATGGTGTCTTGTCCAACATTTTCCTTAACTTCCTTGTACCAGTCATTGTCTATCTATAAAGCTAGAATATTTTCTCGAAGATTTGGCTTAAGAGGTATTATTGAGAATATGTGTGGTCTCTGACTCAACGCATCTTCTACTTTGTTCATCATTCCTTTAATGTAAGTAATCTCTAAGTCATATTCACTTAGAAGTTTTGACCAATTCCTTTTTCACGCGTTCAAGTCACTCTAAGTAAAAATATGTTGTAATCCATAGTGATCAATATTTAATTCGATTTTTTGTCCGATAAGGTAATGTCTGGAAACTTGTAAGGCTTATACAATCGCTAATAACTCCAAATTGTGTGTTACATAATTCTCTTCATGCCTTCTTAATTTCCTTGAAATGTAAGTGATCACTCGATCGTATTGCATTAAAACTCCACCTAGGCCTTCCTTGGATGTGTATGTGCATACCAAGAATTGTTTTTCCATGTCAGGAAACTTCAGTATCGATGTTGTCATTAATAACTCAAGATTTTGAAATGATTCTGTGAATTTATCTGACCATACAAAATTATTATTTTTCTTCTGCAATTTCGTGATTGGATTTGCTATCTTCGAAAAACCTTCGACGAAGCCTAGATAATAGCCTCCTAACCCCATAAAAATATGTACTTCTTGTACATTTTTTGGTGCTTCCCATTCCATAATAGCCTCTACTTTTTTTGGATCCATAATGATACCTTCTCCATATATGATATGTCCTAAACAATGAATCTTCCTCTAGTAAAAATAACACTTCAACAACTTCCCGTACAACTTTTTTTCTCTTAGACATTGTAAAACCAATCTCAAGTGTTCATCGTGCTCTTATTTTGTCTGAGAATAAATCACTATTTCCTCAATGAATACTTGTAAAACTTGTACAAGTATTCTCAGAATACCCCATTCATTAAACTCATGAATACGCCTGGGGCATTCATCAATGCAAATGGTAAAACTGTAAACTCATAGTGCATGAATCTCGTCTTAAATGTGGTCTTAGGGATATCTTCCTCCTTCGTATGAAACTGTTGATATCCCAATCTCAAGTCAATCTTTGAAAATATTGTTTCTTCCTTCATCTGATCAAACAAATCATCAATCCTTGGCAATGGATATTGGTTCTTAATCGTGGCTTTGTTCAATTAATGATAGTCAATGAAAATCCTCCATGATCCATCCTTCTTTCACAAAAAAATAACTAGCACACCCCACGATGATACACTTGGACATATAAGTCCCAATTCTAACAATTCCTTAAAATTCATTTTCAACTCCTGCAATTCTAGCGTTGACATCCGATATGGAGTTCTTGCAATAGGTTCAGTTTCAAGTTTTAGATATATGATAAACTCCAATTCTCTTTCTAGAGGAAAACTTCGTAATTCCTTAGGAAATAGATCGGAAAAATATGATAGTACAGGAATATTTTCTAATCCTTTTGTGTCCCCCTTTTCATTAAATGCTAATATGTTGTATAACTTACACCCTTTGCACATATGTTTCTGTAAATGTTAGGAAGAAATAAACCTCAACAACACTCCCTACAGTTTCTTCCTACAATTACTATATTTTGTCCCAAATCATCTATTAAACTTAGTCATTTCATCTTCTAGTTAAGTATCGCATCATGTGAATCTAACCAATCCATTCTATTCACTATATCCTTAAGATCCCAAGATTGTAACATCACGGTTTTACACTTGTCACGAAGTCACCCAAGTTAATGTTTCAATCCTTAGCACTTCCTCCAACCTTTTGCTTGGCCTTTATGCCACCCAAGTTAATGTTTCAATCCTTAACTTTTCCTCCAACCTTTTGCTTGGCACTGTATGCCATTTCCACATGTCTAAACTCATATTGTTCATCTGCATTCACCTTAATTATTTTAAGTGCGGAACTAAATATAAAACTTTTAGTGGCTCCTGTATCTATTAAAATACTAAAATGTTCATCAATGATCATACCTGATGTCTCGAGCACGGTGGATTGATGATCGACCTAAGGGTTATTCACTGTTGCATGTATCCTATGGGCCTTTCCCAAATCTCCAATTTTCATAGGTATTGATGATATGGAATCTCTTGCCTTATCAATAGGACAGTCTCTCTGGTAATGTGGCTCTCAACATTTCCAGCATCCATCTTTTGGTCCGGTGGTCCTAGTCCCAGAAGTAGAAGGTGTTCTCCTAGGATTCTGTTGTACTGGTTTGTTTTGCACACCAATTATAAACTGTTTTTTCTATTGTGGAAGACATTTTTGTTGTTTTGGTTCTCTATAAGGAGTCCTCTTATAACTATTTTTTCATCGCAGTGTCGAGAATACAGGTCCTCTGGGCGTATCGCAGTGCCTAGAAGTTTGTCTAACTAGTGTTTGATGTTGTTGCACTCCTGATGGCTCATGTCCAGTCTATCTGGAAGGAATTTTTCCCTGACCCCCACTGTTCATATCTTCATCAGCAATGAGGGCCTTTTGAACTTCATCTTGCAACATCGGAGGCATCAAGATCCTCACTTTCACACGGATGTTGAAGTTGAGGCCAAACACAAACTTGTTAGCCTTTAATTTCCCAGTGTTCGAATGTGGAGAATATATAAGTAGCTCCATGTACCTAGAATCATACTTCGGTATCATACAACTACCCTATCATAAGGTGTTGAACTCATTAATTTGGCGCTCAAAGAATTCCTCGGAAAAGTAGATCTCCCAGAATCGTTCTTCGAGCAATTCCCATGACGCGTCTTCAACGGCCATGTTTAGTTGAGGTAAGAGTGTCTTCCACCAAATAATCACACTCCCTTTTAGCTAAAATACCTCCATGCAGACTTTTATTTTGGAGGTGTAATTGCATACTGCAAAGCATATCTCCATGTTCTCCAACCATGCATCGGTGGTTAAGTCATTTGTGGCACCCCAGAACTCGGGAAATTTCAATTTATCGAGTTATTTGTGTATAATACTACTACCTAGTAGAGTGCATTGTGAAACCTCATTGGGCACAAACTCTCTTCCCTCATCTTAGTCTAGGCGATTGATCAAAGCCTCTGACATCCTCTGGAAGGATTTCATCATACCTACCACATCTACCACAATAACCTGCTCCTGCTCATTAGTCTGCTCTTCTCCAATTGGATTCGATCCCTCCTGTGTGGATTCTCTCGAAAGAAGCATACCTCTTACCCCAGCACCATGTCATCTACTCATTCTGGGTCCTCTGACCATGATACATGTCATGAAAAAATCCAAATTTCATTACCAATACATATTTAATTATTAAAATAAGACAGTGGAAGGCATAACGGTATGATGTCACAGGGTTGAACCTAATATGATACCATATGTAATAACCCCTAAGTTAACACTCAAAATCAAGAGAGAGAATATAAAAGTAAGCACTAATCATGTTGTTTCATAGGTTAAAAAATTATTTTATTTATTATTTTATTTTTTTTACGTTACCAATTTTGAGAATTGCAACAAGTGAATAAGTAATATCTTGCTTATCAATGTCAATTGATTTAAGGACTAAAATAGTTAAAAAAAGGTTATTTACAGTACTGAGTAAGTAAGTCACATTGGCGATACAACGAGGATAACGTATAAATAACTACTATTAGACAACTTCATTAAATCCTTAATTTAATTCAATTTTGTACAAGGTTGCATGGCACTTAAACATTTGATTTCTAATACGTCTTCCAAATAGAAACTTGTTTAGGTCACATCACAAAAACTAAATTAAGAGTAATAATGCTAATACCCAATCAATTCTAGCACACTAACTAACTTAATTATTTACCATCACGTCAAAATCCTTACTACCATAAATTGTTATTCAATAATCTATCGTAATTATGAAAGCTAATTTGTCAATATCACTTGATTACATTAATCAATATTTGAAAACATTAATCATTTAGTTAAGAAACACTTGTGCCCCTAATTACATTAATATCACTAACTATTAATTATATTATATAATACATAATATGTTGCATTATGTTGTCATTGATGTCAAAGAGTTGATGTCTTTTTATATTATCTTTGATGTATTGATTGATGGCCTATGTTGTCATAGAAGTAATTGATGTCAAATATATCAAGTGGTGTCATAATGATCTATTTTCATGGATTGATGTATAGATAGGATGATTTAAAGGTTGCTCATTGTTGTTGTGTCATGGTTGATAGGAAGTATGAAATGGATGAACTCCAAAGTGGCCCCATTATGGTGCAAGCCCTCACGGGAAGATGCTCTTGGATAAAGTTCTCAAAGTGGTCCCCTTATGGTGAAATCCCTAATAGGAATATGCTTTGTGAAGTCCAAATGGTTAGGTGGTTGAGTAGCCCAGCATTGTGGTTAGGTAACCCAAGTTTGATTGAGGAATAATGTAACGAATATCAGTGAATTTGTAGGAGAAACTATTCCAGATGGATAGTATATGTCATACCATTTTCGGTGATATGTGGAATGTCACATAACTCCTCACGGTTAGAGAGTTATGGCTATGTGAAGTTGGAGAACCCTCATGTGTTGTCTACAAACCCCTAGAAGGTCAATGAAGTCAAATTATTCTAGAAGTTCCTAGAATAAAGTGTACTAGTCAAATTCATGGTAAGTAGGAGTTGATCATGGGTATAATTGTTGCATTAAGAAAATAATTAAAAATAAATTAGTTGCAACAAGAAGTTGTGAGTTTGGTAATTATGATAAAGTATTTTTAATGAGAAGATTGAATAGTCAAAGTGGTCGACTAAGAAATAAATTAAATAATAATGTGGTTGCAAAAACAAGAAGTTAGTTAAGGGCAAAGAAGTTATGAATTGACTAATTATAGAAAATATAGTTGCAACAAGAAGTTGTGAGTAAAGATAAATTATTTAAATAATAAAGTAGTCAAAGTGGTTGCAAAGAGAAATTAGTTAAATAATAAATTAGTTGCAACAAGAAGTTGTGAGTTTGGTAATTATGGTAAAGTAGTTGTGATGAGAAGAATGAATAGTCAAAGTGGTTAACCATGAAATAAATTAAATAATAAATTGGTTGCAACAAAAAGAAGTTAGTTAAGGGAAAAGAAGTTATGAATTGACTAATTATAGAAAAGTTAGTTGCAACAAGAAGTTGTGAATAAAGATAAATTATTTAAATATTAAAGTATTCAAAGTAGTTGCAAAGAGAAATTATTTAAATAATAAAGTGGTTGCAACAAGAAGTGGTGAGTTTACTATAAATGGATATTCAATATGCTCAAAGATTATACACATAAGAGACCCTTCCTCTCTTATTTATACTTCTCCAAGTAGCTTCCTCTAGGGTTTATCTTCTAACCAACTTACCCAACTTCATTCTTTTTAGGGTTAACCCACTTCTAACCACTTTGTCCACTTACAACCAATTTATCCACAAAAAGCAAACTCTCCACGTCTAGTTGCAACTAATTTATTTTTAATTATTTTCTTGTTACAACCATTTAACCCATGATTAGCCACTTTGACTAGTCTACTTTCTTCTAGGAGCTTCTAGAATAATTTGAATTATTTGACCTTCTAGGGGCTTGTAGACCACACATGAGGGTTTTCCAACTTCACATGGCCATAACTCTCTAACAGTGAGGAGTTATGTGACATTCCACATATCACCGGAAATGGCATGACATATAATATCCATATGGAATAGTTTCTCCTACAAATTCATTGGTCTTCATTACATTATTCCTCAATCAAACTTGGGTTACCTAACCACACTATTGGGCTACTAAACAACCTAACCATTTGGATTTCACAAAGCGTCTTCCCATGAGGGCTTTCACCATAAGGGAGCCACTTTGATAACTTTATCCAAGAGCGTATTCCCATGAGGGATTMYACCATAAGGGGACCACTTTGGATTTCATCCATTTGGTACTTCATATCAACCATGTCATAACAATAATGACCAACCTTTACATCATCCCATCTATACATCAATCCATGACAATACATCATTATAACACCACCTGACATCTTTGACATCAATTACATCTATGACAACATAGGCCATCAAGAAATACATCAATGATACTATAACAAGACATCAACTCTTTGACATCAATGACAACATAATGCAACAATCTCCCCCTTTGGCATTGATGGCAATACCAACTTTGATGTCAACACCAATCATTAATGGAAACATGCAGACATGGAATTTCTCTTCATCAATAGTCATCTCAATCACATCAATGTGACGATATCTCCCCCTTTGACATCAATGGAAAAGGGTAGTTCTCTCCTTGTGTAACATCCTGCTCTTGCGAGCACACGTTATTGACTTTTTCTTTGGGGACATATGCATGCAAGTGATCCAGTTTCAGTATATGGATGTTTGTTCTCTTATGGATTTGTATGATGATATTAATTGATTATGATGTTAAGTTATTGAATTTCTATGTATTGGCATATGTTATTGACGAGTTTCTCGTGAGTGTGTAGGACACTTGACAGGTTGAGGATGTCGATAGCATCAATGGACCTCCTTGGAATCCGGATTGAGTCAAGGAGTGGACTGTATTGGTTTGGGTATTTTTATTTATGCATATGTGACATATGATCGGGTATATTATGATGTTGTTTATGGGTCATTGACAGTGATTTGTTGATGGATGCAGGCTGATGATTTCTTTGTAATCAAACTCACATAAGGAGTAAAGGGGTCATGTAAAACAACCAGATATTGAGGGAGGGGTGTGGCAGTAGACCTGCCACAGCCTACTAGCACTCTTTTCGTGGCTCAAATTGTAGGTTAATGATTACCTAGTTCAAGATATCCACGATGTTGTGAGGGAATATTGAGATAGTCACTCATGAAGATTCTAAGAGGCACACAATAAGGTAAGGTCCCTATTCCTTAGAGGCCCTTAGTCTCTCACAAGGTCGTCTAAATGGAGTATTGACTCCAAGGGTTGGACAAATACCAAAACCAGTCAAAGTCGAGTGGCACCCTTGGAGCATGTAGTGCGTCTTGAAGGGCACATCGTGTAATTAAAATTTGAATCAAAGGCGAGTGGCACCCTTGGAGCACGGAGTGCGTATTGAAGGGCACGTCATGGTGTAAAAAATGAGCCAATGAACCTAGGTGGCCTACAAAACTTGAGTGAATGTTAAACCTTAAAACCTTGAGCACCTGTCGAATTAATTAATTGATTAATTAATTAACTAAATAATGAACTGATTAAGAATAATCCCTAAGGGTCTAGGCGTTGCAAATAAATATTTAACTAAGCCTAAGTCTGAGTGAGTGAGAAGACTAAAACCTAAAATTTTTAAATTAAATGAAGAGGGGATGAATTAAATAAAATTAAGAATAAATGAAAATAAAAATAAATTCCAAGGAATGATTAATACACTTGTGAAAGTAAATACTAATTTAAAATTTTAGTTGAGAAAGGAATAACGCATAAATGTGTAAGCATAGAAGGGTATCTAGTCTAGTCTAACTAAAGAGCTTTCCTAAATTAAACACAACTATGTTTTAGAAAGGAATTAATCATTAAAAGGGAAATAGAGGGAATAAAGGGACATCTAAGAGTAATTTTAGGATCGCTCTTAGGATGGGTGAAGGAATTTGACATTTAATTTAATTTAAATGGTGGATTTATTGGTGCAACTAAGGGAATGAATGACAAGTGTATGGGGGGGAATAATTCCTAATAATTTTTTACTAAAATGAATTAAATGTGCAAATGGCAAGTGGTCACTAAAGAAAATCTATAAAACAAATGGTTGAGGGAAGGAATGGGATGACCCGTATGAGTAAGGTTATGCTGTAGAAATTCTGATTGGTTTTACTTATGAGAGTTGGGATACCCAGTTCGAGTGAGAGAGTGACAACTCTACCTTTTGAGGCAAGCTGGGAGATAGAGTATTCTGGTTGTGGTCGTGAGTGACCCCTTTGTGGCTTGGGGGGATAAGGGGGAAGAAGAGTACCCCTAGCGTTGGTTGGGAGATACTAGTGAGGTATCAACAATTAGCGAGCAAGAGAAGGAAGGACGGATGCCAGCGGCAGAAATCATCTCTAAGTCCGTCTTTTCCATTTCTATTACGGTATTTCTTAATTAAGCTTGAATGCAATAGGTTGGATTATATATAGATGTAGTTTATTGTTGAGGATGTATTAAATTTATGTTAAGTTTTGCGGGTAATAGATGGCTACGAATTTATCTTGAAACTTGTAACTGAAACTGTTGTAGATGTTGTGCATTATAATCTTAATTCAAAACTAAAAATGGTGAAATATGGTTGTCTATTTGTTGAACACCGAACCGTTCTTGATATTGGAAATCTCTTAATAAATATTCTGTGGATGTAAATGGGAAGAAAAGGCCCTTTTTAGCTCTTATGTTTTTAAATGTATATTGTTGAAAATTGAACCTTTCTTGATAATGAGTAGCAAGGAAATCTTTTATCTGATGGTTGGGAGTGACTGAAATTTTGAGGATTTTGATTTGAGTTATTTAATTGTTTTTATAATTATTCTAGATCCTTTTTGGTAGACCCATCATGGTGCACCAAACTTAACCCTCTGTGTTTTTTTGCAAGTAAACATTGTTGTTTTTACATATTTACCTCTACATTCTTGCAAAGCTTACTCTCTGCGATTTACAAAGGTTACTCTCTGCGATTTACAAGGATTTTTGTTCTCTGCATTTTTCTTTCTATGCACTTTTCACCCAGCTCCTTGAGATTAATTTTCTAAGATTGGTTGATTCTAGTCTATGTTTTATTCTCTGCACATCACCAGTTTATCTCTACGTTTTTCCTTTGTTGTTGGGTTTCTACAAATTCACATAGGACTTTAAGCATGCACCCAGATCTTTAAACATGCTCCCATCTCTTTGATCATGCACCCAACTCCTTAAAACAATTCTCCTAGCACACAGGGATCTCTACATTAACAAATCACTCAGCTCTTAAAAAAAATTCCCTCGAATTTGCACTCAACGAATTTTTGTTGTTTTTCTCAGTGATTGTATGCTTTATTCTCTTCATTTTTTCCTTTTTCACTTTTACTCGGCGATTCGTTGAACCTACTCAGTGTTTGGCAGGGAAACTACTCTACATAATTACTGGAGGATATTCTCTATATTTTTCCTTTAAACTCACCAACCATTCACCAGGAATGCACTCTGCGAATTGGGTGGTTGAGTTTCCTTAATTTTTCCATTGTGGATGACACATGTTGTGGGAGAGTAAAGGATCAAGCCTTGAGTTCTCCTTTGTTAGGAAAGGAGTCGGGTCCTGCTTTTAAAAAAAAATCATTTAAGTTGGGGATGAATCCCTTATCTCTTTTTCCTAGACACTAATCGTGCCTATTATGGATATTGTTATATTCAATCTAAAATTCAATTTAGGTGGGAGGTGTATATATTTATAAACCTGGATGCCTTATGAAATACTCAAGTAACAAGAAGGATATTGTTCAATCGTCCTGGCTAATGAAAATTCTAAAATGCGAACTCTTAGGACTCTCTAAATAAATGGTAATTTTCTTTAACCATTCCATTAGCGGTTTAACAGTGATAGTTAGAATAGACCCCATGTATTACCTGGATAATCACGCATGCTTTGGAGATGTTACGCTTCCCCTCATCTTGTTCTCTTACTCATCTCCATGCCCTAATTGATTTTTGATTTGCACTTAGTATTCTAGCCATGTCATTTATCTTATTGCATGGGAAAATTTAATGTGATGCTAATAATTGATTTGTCACCTCCCTTCTCTTTTAGCACCTGGGGTTTGTAATTAAATTATAGATCACTATTTCCTTATTGCATTATTATCAATGCATTGAAAATGTTTAAGTAAATAGATCTATCTATGTCTTCAACTCCTTACAATTACTATTTTGAATCTAGTTGATCTCAACAAATTCCAAACTATTGGAAATTGAAGATACTATGCTTAACATAAAAATTTGCTTTTATTTATTTCAAGTTGAAGTAGGTATCCTTTCTTGCCACATAACGATGGTCTTCAACCATCTCCATGAGATAGATGCTATGATGGGGTAGTTAACTGAATGTGAGGTTATTATTGACATTGATCACTTGCGCAAGTAGATTTTAATGAACTTATGTTAGACAGCCATACATCTATTGAATTGCGCTCATGCTCTTGTGATTCTCATTACCCTTTTGTATAGTCAATACCTAGTCTTATCTAGTTGTAAGTATGGTTTAGGTTGGACTGCTCAATCAGAGGAGATTGCGCCTTAAATTTAATTTTAATGTATAATGATTGAGCATTTGATTTCCCTTGCGCCATGGATGATGTTGATGTTAAGTAATTATATTGATTTGCGCTATGGACTAATGATAATGCCTAAATGATTACGCTTTAGATTACTCACGCGCATTGTAACCATGTTGATGTATGACTTCCTAAGTTCTTAGATTAATTGCATGCATTGTATCGATGTTTATTTATGTCTACTTCAGTATTTAGATCACATGCGCACCTTGGAAATAATGTTGATTTAAGGTTGAATTTGGTATTTGATTAATCATGTGCCTTGAAGTTAGGTAGATGACTGCTTTTGCACCTTGGAAAAAAAATAAAGTCGATTACATTATGTTGGCGACGGAAGTCACTCCTGGATTGCTAGCAGGAGCAGAGCCCGATGCCCATCAGTTTTATGTCACGGTAGTTTATAGATGGGGTGACCCAATGGAATCCAACTCAAAACAATATCATTCCAACTCCAAAACTAGGCTAGGCATGCATAGGTGAGTGAGGTCTTATATAAACTTCAAACAGTGAGTTGTAGTAAAGGGTGAACAGGTGGAAGACTTATATAAGAGAAAAGTAGAGGTCTGTTATTAACATCGGGTTTCTAACAGGTTGAGGAAGAAGACGTCCAAATGCAATATCATCTTACGTTCAAACGCAAAGCCAGAGAATGCAATAATGCAACAATAAATCTTTTATCATAACATAACTGCAATAATTCACGTGAATCATTCAATCACGAACTCTCTTAGCATGAGATGAAAATTAAATGTAGTAAGAAAAACTGTCTATCATAAAAAAAGATATCTCATATACAGATGCATAACCTGCAAACTAGAATATCAGTTAAAACTTTACAGTAGGGAGCTCTTCTCTACCATCGATACTTCCAAAATACAAAGACTGAGTTTATATACTCAGGAAAATTCTCCTCACAGAGGCATGCCTCAGTCACCCAAGGTCGGGTGTCGCTTCAGTCAAACTCATACTGATATCTTCCTTTAAGCACCATTTTAACTATGCATGGCTCCTGTAAGGAGAGTAGCTGAGCCATTAAGAGTTGGGCTAGCGTGCACATATTTCTCTGTTGAGTCGAGGACTTCGGCATGGTTTCTTTGAGAAAATCGATACACAGGACCTCCTCAGGTAGACATCTTTCCAGGCCCTCCATTCCCCTTACTTAATGACTGAAAGGAGGTTTAAACCACCCGCTTTTGCCTTTATTTCTTCAATGCTAGAAACAGTATTGAGATCGGGCCCGACGGCGCCTGGAGGTAGCGATGATCCCCTCT
>SNQJ01S0011207.1:72731-104018 GCA_010110895.2 Picea sitchensis | reverse complement strand
GCGAATCAGTCAATCACAAACTCTCTTAGCATGAGACGGAAATTAGATGGAGTAAGAAAAAATGTCTGTCATAAAAAAATATATCTCATATACAGATGCATAACCTGCAAACTAGAATATCAGTTAAAACTTTACAGTAGGGAGCTCTGCTCTACCATCGATACTTCCAAAATACAAAGAATGAGTTTATATACTCAGGAAAATTCTCCTCACAGAGGCGTGCCCCAGTCACCCAAGGATGGGTTTTGCTTCAGTCAAACTCGTACTGATATCTTCCTTTAAGCGCCATTTTAACTACGCATGGCTCCTGTAAGGAGAGTAGCTGAGCCATTAAGTGTTGGGCTAACGTGTGCATATTTCTCTGTTGAGTCGAGGACTTCGGCATGGTTTCTTTGAGAAAATCGATACACAGGACCTCCTCGGGTAGACGTCTTGCCAGACCCTCCATTCCCCTTACTTAATGACTGAAAGGAGGTTTCAACCACCCGCTTTTGCCTTTATTTCTTCAATGCTAGAAACAGTATTGAGATCGGGCCCGACGGCGCCTGGAGGTAGCGATGATCCCCTATGCAACTGAACTCGGTGCCTTTGGCCTTATTTATGCAGCTCCTTCCTCTCTACCAGTAACCATGGGCTATGATCATATGCTTTCGGCGTTCGCGAATATGAAAGGACTAATCTTTGTTGATCGAAATCGCGATGAGCGAAACGCCAAGAGGGCTCAGTTTGTCGCCAGGTGTCCTCTTAGAATGGACAGTTGAAAATGCTTCATGAAGTCACGGGCCCTAGCTTCTATGATTTTTGGGGCTATCGGGGTTCAAGGTTTCGCGATGTTGAACAACACGAAACTCTCACCCCATGAACTCCTGACCACCGAAACGCCAATGCGGTCAGATCCTGCGGCATGCGTCCTTAGGATGAACGGTTGAGACTTTTCCATAAACATAAGCGCCCCTCCTCCAGACCTACTCCTTTACGACCAGATGCCAAAACCACGGGCCCTGTCCTAGGCACTATCGACATTTTGGGGTTCGGGGTTTCGAACAACACGAAACTCTCACCCCATGAACTCCCGACCGCTGAAACGCCGATGCGGCCGGATCTTGTGCCACACGTCACTGGATCGGACAACCCAGATTCAACCTTGAAATATAAGGGATTTCTTTGGTGTTATATGTCGAGTAACTTGGTAGCCCCGAGATCCCGATGACCATTGATCAGCTTCGTGGATGGGTCTCGGTTGTTGATATCAAACCTTGCCTTCTCGCTTGACTCGTAACTGAAAAGTTGGGTCCTTCCGCTGCTGCGCTTGGGTGTTTCTCGGTCATCCTACAGATCTGGGTGCATCTGCACCTAATGACAAAAATAATCGCTAACACACTGCACCTTAACTTATGTCATTGTATGAGTGATTTAATAAATAAATTCTCTTGCGCCTGATATTTAATGTGATGTATGATTGCATCTATGTGATTAGATTCTTTGCGCAATGAATATAATTCATGATTTCTCTTGCGCCATTAATTAAGTTGACATGTGATTGTTCTAGATCTTGTTTACTCTCGCGTGCAATGAATATTTAATGTTGATGTAGGATTGATAAACATGATGATTACCCTTGATCCATGATTAATTTATGATTAGGATTGATTGATTGAATGTAACACCCCAGGTTTTGAACCCCCATTTTAAATAATGTATTGTTACAATGCTGAGATGCCAGAGTGCCCAAACAATTAGTAAAATGCTAGTGTGCCCAAGACATGTAATGTTTTTTATTATTAATAATAATAAATACATGGTTGGTTGCTATATGGACAAGGACTAGAGTTATAGGGGGCTATGATTCCAAAAGAGAGGGGGTTGGAGGGGCTAAGTGTTTATTCTTATTTTAACTATCCCTTTTTGTCTAAGGGAGGATATCGGTTACATGAGCTTCTTAGGGAAGGCCAGGAGGTTCTTGATTCCTCACGAGGTTACTCAAACCTGCCTCTAGTCCAATGGGGGGGTTTGAATGATGGCTTGTTCATTGATTTCATGTACGTTCATTCATTTCCCGCATGCCCTTCCATGCACTCACTTACCCATCCATTGATCCATCCTCACCTGCATCTTGGCTTGGTAAAGGGAAAGGAACTACTGAGAATTAGCCACTGGATAGTTGGTTGTAATGGTCACTGGTGCAATCCAGCCATTACTTGGGGCCTGCATGTCTGATATGTGTTGGCATGTGCCCTATTTTTCTCACAACTGTGAGTCCTGATAGTTCCAGCATTGAGTTTATGGACCAGTTGTGTTGGAGGCCTTGAATAAAAGGAGAAGGACTGCCTGAGGGACTGCGTGGCAAAGAATGGAGGAGATCCATTCTCCTGGGTGGTAGAGGCTGGGTAGAAGAGAGATGGGTACTTGGATTTTTGTGGGTGCTAGGAAACCTATGAGAGCTGACTGGTTTGGGAACCCAATTACACTCTGGAACCGTCCTTGTGGATTCATAGCCCTGGCTCGGGGGTGACATTGTTGTTGAGATTTGGAACAGTGGTGTCTACGGTTGGGTGGAACGTCCTTGGTCTACATCTAGTTAGTGTCACCTTTTTATAAAGATAAGTGCTCCCTATTGTGATATTATTATATATGTATGAATGTATTCCACTGTGTATTTTAATTATCGTTTAACTAAATCTTAGATTATGCATGCTTGTTGGATATTGTTGTGCATTTCGTTAAATATTGTATCCTATGAGTTCTTATTAATTAAATAAGGTATCAGTAAGAGTATGAAGTCCAAGGGTGGGCTTGAAGGTAGCATGCCCCGGCCTGTGGGTGGTTGGGGATGTTACAGATTGGTATCATGAATTGTCTTATGAATGTCTTCTTCCTTGATTCTTACCTGATGGTATCCTGCCCTCAGGTCAATTTTTGAAAATATATTTGCTCCTCTTAGCTGATCAAAGAGGTCATCAATTCTTTATAGTGTACTTGTTTAGCTGTCGGAAATCAATACATAGCCTCAAGGTTCCATCCTTTTTTTTGACAAAAAGTATTGGTGCTCCCCAAGGTGAAACACTTGGATGTATGTACCCTTTGGTGAAATTATTCTCGTATTCTGCCATAGTCATGCTTCTCAATCAGAGTTCAAAGAAATCCTATATTTTCTTGTCATACAAATGCTCTGAGAGGTACTCCTTTTGGAAGTACTCCTTGAATTGCTTCCAAGTGATCCTAATTTCATTCACATGTTCCACTTGCTTCAGTTGGTCCCACCACATTGCAGATTTCCCATGTAAATAGTAGGTGGCAATCCTGGCTTCCAGGTTGGATGAATAGTTATGCAACTGGAAATATCTCCTGAGCCCAAGAAACCATGCTTCGACATCATCTTCCCTTTCTCTTTCACATTAAGGAAGGTGGCTTGAGATTCCTCAGCTCTCCTTGCAAACTATCTACCTCTTGTTTCCTTCTTTGGTGTCTAACAGGAGACACCTCTAGACTGCTTACAGGATCTTCCAATGCATAAAACTTTCCTTCTAAGTAAGGAGGTGGGTGGTTTCCATGAGCTCTGTTGGAACTTATGGAATAACCAACTCTTCCATGATCATCCCTTCTTTCATGGCACCTGCCTTCTTCCTCTTGTCTTGAGTTTGATCCCTTCTTTGTTTGTCTCTGCAACTGATTTAATCTTTGCAACACTCTAGCATTTATCTGACTTTTCTCTCTCATCAGTCTCTCATTGTCTACCTTGTATCTCTAGACTTCCAATTTCAGGCTTCTTACCATTTCTATTAACATTTCCTGCTCTCATTTTCCCTTGCGTCCATTGGAATCTGTCTCTGCATTACCAACTCTGGTATTCTGGCCTTTGGCCTCCTTATCATGACTGGAGGCTCCCTCTCCTTCTTTCATTTCCTCAATACGCATCCTGATTTGATGTGTTTAGACCCCTTAATTCTGCAAAATGTGAAAGCGACCATTGTGTTAGAATTATTCGTATGATAAATGAAATTTCCAAACCATGCTACAGGTCTCTTTCTTTTTTTTTGTTCATGGAGATCATATCCCCATTCTCCGAAAATAACAGTGTCATTTTATCCTTGGCTGACACAAAATTTCATCTTGCATAGGCGCTTCCTTCAAACCACCTTCCCAAGTGACCACCACTAGAAACCATGGCTAAATCCTTCCTTAGCACTTTTCTGTCTCAAAGACAACCAATTCGTCCCTTAGCCCTCCTTCCCTCAGCTCTCAATCTGCATATGGCCCCGACCATGACCCTACACTTAGCTAGAAAAAAAGTGTTTGTTCAGAGCTTCAGGACTTTAGAACTTTCATCCAAGACCGAATCAACGGTCCTCGCCCTCTTTCATGATCAATGATCGAGATCCACTTCAGGACTCCATGCTTCGGGAGTCTCAACTTTCCTCGCTTGCCTCCTCCTAGAACACTGTTACCCAGAGTTCATGATCTGTCGATGGGTGTCCTCCCATATATCAGTGGCTATGAATTGCTTCGACTCTTTGGGCTTCGAAAGTTTCAAACTTTCCTCCTGCACTTTCTCCTGGAGTGCTTTCACCTGAAGTCAATGATCCTTCGATGTGTGTCTTCTGGAATCAACGGTCGATATGTATTGTTCCCTTAGGGCCTTTGGGAGTTTTTGACCCAACACAACCTGTCGCATATTTTCCCTTTGGAGTGCCCAATCTCCGGACTACACAATCTGTCACCATATGGAGAAATAATGGAAGCGGACATGTGGCCCAATCAGGCAGGTTCCACGTGTCACATTCTAACTGACTTTTCAATACTCTAAATGCTCAAAACTTATTGACACATGGCACACATCCCATGTGTCCACATCATCCCAGGTGACGTCCACAAGCCACGTCACTTTGGCAATTCCAGGATCCACATCACCTCTAGGTGACATCATCGTGCCCCATCACTTTGGCTCTTCGGGCTTTGGGACTTCCAGAGTTTCCATACTAGCACACTTCCAATTCTCCCGAACTCCGAATTCCCGAACTAGCCAATCTGTCACCATGTGTCCTCGTGGATCAGATGACTAAGATTCAATTCGGGTCTTCACACGGAGTCCACGGATATGCACCACATGTCCTCCTTAATCTAACAGTTGAGGATTACTTTGGGTCTTCGGACATCGAAAATCTCAAATTTCAAAACTTATCTGGCCCCACTGGCTTTTATCTGAATCCCTAGATATGGTGACATGTGGATCTCAGTAGATCAATGGCTGAGATCCTTTTGAGTCTTTGGGTTTCTGAAATCTCAAACTTCAAACCTCCTCGAACAGATTTCTTTGGAGTTACTGATCTGTTGACACATACCTCTTGGTGATCGACAGTCAGGATCTACTTCGGCTATACGGAGTTTCGATGTTTGATCCCTAACATGTCACATCACTTACTGCCTTTCAATTTGCGGGGGTGAGCATTGGTGGTTTGGAGTAACCCACTTTTCACCCCGCAATTCTCCTAACGCTGACACATAACCCCTTGGTGAAACCATGGTTTGGATTGCAGGACCACCTTGGGAAATTATCTCCCGTGCAACTTGGTTCCTCGCAATGTCTCATGTTCATCGATCTCTCTCTCCCATGGGAGCTGACGGTTGTGACCTTAACCCTTTATTCTTTTACATCGGATGACCCTTATTCACATATCCTCCGATCCAATGATCATGGATCTCTCTTGATCCTACAGTGGCGATCTCTCCCGAATTCGAAGGGGGGCGGTCACGATCCTTTGAACCCCTTACAACTGATCTTTGACGATCTAACTCATAGATTATGCAACGCCATTCCTCCTGATATTTTCAACTCCACGGTCAGATTTCAGTTTGTAACCATGAGACTCTGACCAATAGACCCGGCCCATACTGGCCCGGTGTTTCAACTTGAAGCTCTGATACCAATCTGTAACATCCCTAGCCACGTACAGGTCAGGTCATGCTACCTTCAAGCCCACCCTTGGACTTTGTACTCCTATTGATACCTTCTTTCATTAATAAGAATGCATAAGATACAATATTTAATGACATGCACAGCAATATCTAGCAAGCGTGCATAATCTAATATTTAGTAAAATGATAATTAAAACACATAGCGGAATACATTCATACACAGACAATAATATCACAACAGAGAGAACTTATATTTATAAAAAGAAGACACCAACTGGTTGCAGACCAAGGATGTTCCACCCAACCATAGACACCACTGCTCCAAATATCAACAACGGTGTCACCCCTGAGCCAGGGCTATGAATCCACAAGGACAAATCCAGAGTGTAATTGGGTTCCCAAACTAGTCATCTCTCAAGCTCTCATAGGTTTCCTAGCACCCACAACAATCCAAGTACCTAGATCTCTTCTACCCAGCCTGTACCTCCCAAGAGAATGGACCTTCACCCTTCTCTGCCATGCAGTCCCTCAAGCAGTCCTTCTCTTTTTTCATAGGGCCTCTATCACAACTTGTCCAGAATCTCAGTGTTGGAACTCTCAGGACTTGTAGTTGTGAGAAAAACAAGGCATGGGCCAACGCATATTAGACATGTAGGCCCCAAGTCATGGTTTGATTGTATAAGTGACCATTACAACCAACTATCCCATGGCTAATTCTCTACAATTCATTTCCCTTTACCAAGCCAAGACGCGGGTGAGGATGGATCAATGGATGGGTAAGTGAGTGCATGGAAGGGCATGAGGGAAATGAATGAACGTATAGGAAATCAGTGAACAAGCCATCATTCGAACCCTCCCATCGGACCAGAGGCAAGTTTAAGTAACCTCATGGGGAATCAAGAACCTCCTGTCCTTCCCCACTAATCTCACGTAATCGATCCCATCCCTTAGACAAAGAGGGGTAATTAAAATAGTAATAAACACTTAGCCCCTCAAGCCCCCTCTCTTGTGGAATAATATCCCTCTATAAATCTATTCCTTATCCATCTAGAAACCAACCATGTATTTATTATTAATAATGATAAAAAACATTACATGTCTTGGGCACTATTGGCACAGGGGCAGACCTAGGGTTCAATGCTGAAGAGCGCACCAACAAAATCCTAACTACCAGCCCTTTCGGAAACACTTGTGAAGAAGATGAAGTCTCACCCGAGGTAGAGGCAGGGGTGGTTGTAGGACTCAGATGTCTGCAACCTTAGCTGGGACACAGATCTGTGATTATAACACCTTATCAAAGCACTTAGCAATTACAGTTTGTTAATATTCATCTTTATCTCATAGCGCAGCTAATCCCTAACAGTAGATCAATGCAGTATTCACACAGATACAATAGATTCAATCACTAAGCATACAAATAGAGATCAGTTCTATCATTCATTCACATTATTTAGCACTAAGATATCATATCATATTCATCTATCATCTAACATCACACTAAGCATTGAATCACATAAACAAAAGAACAACCAAAAGCACAAAGCATTCACAACACAGGATATACGTGGTTCACCCCCACCCTGGGGATATGTCCACCAACTCTTTGTCTTCTTTATTAGCTTCTTTCAATCTTATTACATGCACAAAGCCTCAAAATCAACTCTGCAGTGGACAAGAGATCTGCACACCTCGCTAGATCCTCCTTCCTTGAGTTATAGCACAAAGCCTTCCACAATCTCTTACAATCACTTGCACTTAGCTCTGCAAGCCTCACACAGTATGCACAAAGCAATTATCACTCAGCACTTAGCATGCTTGCAACAGAATAGTCACTACTAGTCACTATTCACTTAGCATCACATATATTTTCCTCTTCTTACATCGCCTATACATTTATTTATACATTACAAAATAGGCCTAAGCATGGGTAAACCCATGGGCCGACATCCCCATACCCGTTACATAATCCCAAATCCCAAAAATCCCTAAAGAGGGGATAAGATCATGTGATCTCCTCTTCGTCTTGCACTCTGCCTTCAATAGCCTGTTTAAGTCCCAAAAATAGGTCAAACATGACCAAGGATCCTCAAAACTTGGTCAAGGACCAACAGGCCCCCAACACTCACTTGTGACTCATCCTGAGTCACTCTGTTCTAGGTAGCTCTTCTTCAAAAGCCTCAATATTGGCTTGAGATACTTTGACTTGTTATTGTTCCATGGCCTCCTGCACAGCTAACTCTTGGATAACAGCTTCTTTGACAGGTCCCTCTAAGCATTGTTCAGTTGCACTGATGACTTGCTCCAATTCTTCTCCTCGGCCTTCAATCTCTAAAAATAGTTGGCAAGCCTCATCCTGTATAGGTTGGAGCCTCTGAGTCACTTCCATAAATCTGCTCTGAATAGTGTGGACCTATTGTTGAGCAGTGTGTTTCTCTTGGGATTGCTTCATCCTTTCGACAACTGACAGGGGCTTCAACTGTGCCTATATTGTTTCTTCTTGTTGCTTTGCCTCGTGGAGTTGTGACTCCAGTGCCTTCAGTTCTGGATTATCGGTGATTCATTCATAAGTCTAGGCACTTCGATCACTTAGTTGTTTACATTCCATGGCAAGGGCCTTTATTCTCTCAACTGTGCCTCGAGCAGTTGCTTCTCTTTATTCCCTCACATCCTACGGAGTGTCGGGCACTGTGCAGAGCTCTAAGTCTACTATTCTTTGTTGTAGTTGTTGGATAGCTTATGTGAACTTCTCTACTTGATGTGTGACTCAGTATTTTGCCTTTGTCTCTAAGCCTATCATAGAGAGAAGTTCTCTATTGACTGCTTCTTTCACTTTGAGTTGCTCTACGAGAAACTATTCTTTTTCCTGTTGAATCTGTTCTTTCTCCTCTTAAAACTTTCTCTAGAGAGCAACCTTATCCTGCTCCATAACTCGGTGTTGTTCTATGATTACTTCTTGCACTTGCTTCAAGGCCTGGGTGGATTTTTCTGTTTCTTCCTATGCGCAACAAAGGCGAGCTTCGGTCACATCAGCTAGTCAGTGGAGTTGGGTTGGCTCATCTCCCAACTCGGGTTCTCCCAATGGAAGGGGCACAGTGGACACTGTGCGACTGGATTGAAGGGCTTGTTGTACCCCTCGGAGTTCAACCTCGATTATGTCATAAATTTATTCCTGTTGGCTTCTTGTTTCTGCAAGATTTCCTGTGAGGTGTCGTTCACAGCTGCGATGATGAAGTCAAAATCATCGACAGTGAGAACGGTCTCCATTTTAGTCAAGGTGGCTCTTGATTTCTTCCGGGAAGAGTGTTTCATGGGAAAAACCTTCCTCTTCTTCAAGGGATTATCCTCATCTCTAGGCGGTGTTACTTCACCTTGCTTCTTCTCATATTCTTTTCCATTTATCTCTTCTACTTCGTCATCACCCCCTTGGCCAAGTGATACGGAGGCATTCTTTTTTGATGCGCTGCTTAAGTCTTGGTCTTCTTCGATCTTCTTCCTTCTACTGGGTCTGGGTGTGTCATGTTCTTTGTGATAAGCCTTCGATATGTCAAGTTCGGGGTCAAAAATCTTTGCGGGGTTGGTGGGGATAAGGAGGTATGCTAACCAGTCCTTAGTTATCTCCTCGCGGTCCTCTTCTGTGAGCTTGTAGTACAATTGAAGCTCCTCATTATGCTCATCTACTCGCGTAGTGATATAGATGAAGTGTCGATCTGCACGGAACTTCATGAGGGGTCGGAACCACTGTAGGGTGTTTAGAGTCATGCGAGGTTCGGCTTCGATAGCCCTCTTCAGTTGGAGATAATACATATGAAAAACTACATTAGACTACCAATGTTTTCCCATATCACTCGAGTACCAGAGCGTGGTGAACTTCGCAGCGAGTGGCTCGAACGGCTCAATTTTCAGGAAGGTCACACCTTCTGGGATCTCCCAAGAAATAAATGTGATGGGGACCAGGAGCCAGCTAAAGAGGAACTCATAGCCCTGATCCTGAGCTCCATGATAGTGTAACTCCAAATGATTAACTAGGTACTTCGCCTAGTTCATTTGTAGGCCTTCCACTATTTTCTTTGTGGCGCTAATCTCATCTGACATACACGCTTAGATAGAATGGATGAGTGAGTGCGTAAAACAATAGAACTGGTGTCGATCTTACTAATCATAATGCCATAGCAATGAGTTCTCTTTGATACAATCCGCAAAAGTGTTATCGGTGCAACAATCAATGGAATAAGTAGACAACAATGTAACAGATCTTTCCAATGGACAAGAGACCTTCATTAATTCAGTTATGTCCATTATGGCGTGGTCCCAACAGTCTAATGGTGAGTCTTCTGACCACAAATGTTGTTCTACCCATTTGGGGCATCAATTTAATGGTTATCCTATTTTCAATGGCTATATTACTTCGCCATGGCAAAGTGCCATGTGACGTTGTTCTGATATCCCGGCAAAATTCAAGTTTTGCAAATTTTCCTTCTATGAAGTTCCCTCTGGAACCTTCTCTAACTTTTCGACCTTGGCTCTCTTCTTACTGAGCTTTCTAGCCTTTTTCCCAGTGATCTTCGTCTCATTATTCCTTTTTCCATTTTGATTCTTGTCTTCTTTTGGCATAGTAACTTCGCGTTGTTGAGATTCTTTCCTAGGATTCAGGGGAAATACTTCTTCTCTATCTGGGGCAAGTGTTTTAGTCTCTTGTTATTCTTCCTGTGTTCTTCCAACTTCGATAGCCACGGTTCTAAGTAGCTTCGATATGTTCTCCTGCTCTTCAATCAAGTGGGTGATCCTGCTAATCATGAAATCTTTCAATTCTTGTTTCTTCTGCTCTAAGACTTCTTGTTCTTTCCTTCTGGCCTGATCCTTTCTGATCCAAGGTTTTCCTAGTAATATAGAAAATGGGGCGTTTTTCTCAATAAATTTAACTACCTCAAAATCTTCCTCTGTCAAAGTTCCATGAGCACTCATAGATATCTAGGTAAGTCTTCTACATAGGGTTATCAACTTTCCTCTAAATAATCCTATTCCTCCCAGTGAAGGAATCATAGCAGGTTTTCCTAAACTTTCCCAAGTTAGTTTTGTCATTATATTCACCTTTGTTTCCTCATCCAGAATACAGTCAATGTCGAAGTCTCCTATTCTTACTTCTCTTTTCTCTTTCTCTTTTAATATCTCTAGTGGATTAGTATCTATGTGGTCATTCAGGGTTTCTTTCATCTGTAATAGTACAGTCTCTGATTCCTTCTGGGGTTCTGCCAAGGTCTCAGTTTCTTGACCTTTCTCAGGGTCTACTTTTTCCATATTCATTCTTTCAATCTTAGAAATAATTCTAGGTCAATCTAAAACTTCAGGGTCCATAGCTTTACAACAAAGACAACTGGGTCTTCTACCAGGGCATTCCTTAGCAAGATGTCCTGGTCTTCTGCAACTGTAACAAAGAGTTAATACTCTCTTTCTCTTAAATGATCCCCATCCTTTCTTGTACTTCGTACTAGGATCATGGTAGGTAACCTACAAAAAACACTTTCTAGGATCCTGCATCCATTTATTAGTCAAAACATTCTTTCTATGCATAGGAATAACATATCTTTCACTATTCTTATCAGATCTACTTATATCAAATTTTCTTTCATCTAGTTGTGCCCTAGTTTTCAGGCTAGGACAAAATTTATCAAACATACCTAGATTCATATTCTTGAAACAAAAATTTCTACTTATCTTACTTTCGGCAGAGCACAAAGCTTCCAAATCTAAAACTTTTCACTATTCTTACCTCTATTAGAACACAAAACTTTCAAATCTTACCTCTTTTCTTCAGATATGACTTCTCTTCTTAGCACAGAACTTCATAGATTAAGTAGAATACTGTGCACTAGGGAAATAGGTCTATGCGCGGAGATTTCACAGTTTCAGGTCAGATCTTCGCACAAACCTCCATTTTCCTCAGTTCCTAGAAATCACAATTTCAGATCCCAACAATGAAACCATTTTTTGGCACAGGGGCAGACCCAGGGTTCAATGCTCAAGAGCACACCGACAAAACCCTAACTACCGACCCTTTCGAAAACACCTGCAAAGTAGATGAAGTCTCACCCAAGGTAGAGGCAGGGGTGGTTGCATGACTCAAATGTATGCAACCTTAGTTGGGACACAAATCTATGATTATAACACCTTATCAAAGCACTTAGCAATTACAGTTCGTTAATAGTCAGTTTTATCTCACAGCGCAGCTAAGCCCTAACAGTAGATCAGTGCATTATTCACACAGATCCAATAGATTCAAGAACTAAGCATACAAATAGAGATTATTTCTAGCATCCATTCACATTATTCAGCACTAATCTATCATATCAGATTCATCTATCATCTAACATCGCACTAAGCATTGAATCACATAAACAAAAGAACAACCAAAAGCACAAAGCATTAACAACACAGGATATATTTGGTTCACCCCCACCCTCGGGCTACGTCCACCAACTCTTCATCTTCTTTATTAGCTTCTTTCATTCTTCTTACATGCACAAAGCCTCAAAATCAACTCTATAGAGGACAGGAGATCTGCGCACCTCGCTAGATCCTCCTTCCTTGAGTTATAGCATAAAGCCTTCCACGGTCTCTTACAATTACTTGCACTTAGCTCTGCAAGCCTCACACAGTATGCACAAAGCAATTAGCACTCAGCACTTAGCATGCTTACAACAGACTAGTCATTACTAGTCATTATTCACTTAGCATCACATAGATGTGCCTCTTCTTACATCGCCTAGACATTTATTTATACATTAAAAAATAGGCCTAATCATGGGTAAACCCATGGGCCGACATCCCCATACCCGTTACATAATCCCAAATCACAAAAATCTCTAAATATGGGTCGAGATCCCTCGATCTCCGCTTCGTCTTGCGCTCCGCATTTGACAGCCTGTCGAAGTCCCAAAAATAGGTCAAACATGACCAAGGATCCCCAAAACTTGGTCAAGGGCCAACAGGCACACTAGCCTTTTAATAATTGTTTGGGTACTCTGGCCTTTCAGCATTGTAACAATACATTATTTAAAATGGGGGTTCAAAACCTAGGGTGTTACATTGTTTATGTTGCATTTTATGTTGTTTAGTTGCAGGATCATTCTGTGCATTCCATGTTACTGAACCAAATGATTCACAAGTCCAAGTAATATGTGTTGAAATTATATATTGTAGTTACTCTCGATTAGTAAGTCCTAATTCCAAGTAATATGTGTTGAAATTATATATTGTAATTACTCTTGATGAGTAAAAAGCTCAGTAGCTTATTCTTTTGGGAAATATCCTCTCTATGAGGTAAAATTGTAAACTTTATGCATTGTTGTTGAAAATAAGTGACCCCTTCTTCGTTAGTTTTAATGGGGCTATTAATTTATGCATTATTGTTGAAAATAAATGGCCCTTCTTTGTTAGTTTTGATGGGATATCAAGTTTCCAATAGAAATCATTAATGAGCATCGCAATGTGATGTGAAATTTAAAAGTAGTTTTATTTTTACATAGAAAATAAGTTAATAACTAGAAATTATTAATTTATAATGTAGTATGAAGTAAAATTGGCTTCTTTTTTACATTAAAAAAATTATTGATGAGAAATTATTAATTTACAATGCAGTTTGATGTAAAATTGGTTTCATTCCTTTGTTTCTTCAAACATAATAAAATAAACTAATAACTCAAAACTTGAAGGTATCTAATAAATGTGTAACTGTCTTTTGACAAACCATCAAAATAGTAACATAAACTGAATGCATCAACAAACATTTCAAGTGGAACATACCCTTAGCCTATAACCATAAATGTCAGGGAAAAATATATATTTTTTTTTCAAATCTATTTTATTGTTCACAAACAGGTAACCATAAATGTCAGGGAACCTAAATATGATTTGACCAAGTCATCATACACATTGTCAATCCCTCCCAAAAAAAATTGAATTCAAAAGAACATATGTGCGTTCTTAAGAGCGTGCATGTGCTCTAGGAATGCACACACATTCTTGATCATGCACATGTGCTCTTATAATTCATTCCTCTCTCTCTCTCTCTCTCTCTCTCTCTCTCTCTCTCTCACACACACACACACACACACACTCTATTTCCCTTCTATGCCTTTCTCTCTCTCCCACCCACACTCTTGCACACACACTTTCTAGCACCCCTCTGTGTCTTCCTCTCTCTCCATCCCATACTATAACACACTCACTCTCTACCTCCCCTCTTTGTATACCTCTCTCTCCCTCCCACACTCTCACACACACACTTTCTAGCCCCCCTCTGTGTGTGGGTGGGAGAGAGAGAAAGGCATAGAAGGACAGTAGAGAGAGTGTGTGAGAGAGTGAGAGGGAGATAGAGAGGCGCGTATAGAGAGAGAGAGAGAAGGTGGGGGAGAGAGAGGGAGGAGGGGGGGATAGATCAAGACAAATAGGAGGGGTAGAGAGAGAGTGTGAGAGGGAGGGAGAGGGAGACAAAGAGGGAGGGGTGGAAGAGAGGGACAGTGATGGGAAGGGAAGAAAAGAGGGAGGCACAGAAGGGGGGTTAGAGAGAGAGTGAGAGAAGGGGGGATACAGAGGGAGACAGAGAGGGGGAATAGAGAGAGAAAGAGGGGCATAGATATATAAAATTTCGGAAAACATTTAGGTTATGATAAAGTTGATTGAAGGTTTCTCAAAGATTAAAGGCATAACATTTAATTTTTTATATTTGAACAAAATTCTTGGGCATCCAGCGATCATGGTTCTCATGATGGCAGGCAGAAAAAAGTGTGTTTCGATGTTTTTCTTCTTGTTTTTATGGAGGAGATAATTTAACAATTTGACATTGAGATCATTCAACAGTTTGACATTTTTGAACCTTGCGTTGTACATGAAACCCATAAGCATCTACAAGAATTACATTACAACCCAAAACATTCTAAATGAAATGAGCAATCAGCAAAATAATAGGGGATCGAAGAGTGGATATGGATGGTAAAATGAAAATTTTAAATGGAATCCTAAATGGAAGAACTTTATGAAGATGAGCTAGAATAAGTTCTCCACAACTTTCAAAAAAACAAAATCTCAGGTCTGGATGGTTGGACCATATATTTCTTCGTAGGGATTTTTGAGTTTATTGGAAAAGACATCCTTAAAGTAGTAGAAGAATCCAAAGTAAATGGACACATTCATGCACCTCTAATTGAAACTTTTATTGCACTCATCCCAAAGGTGGATTTAGGGTTTAGGTTTAGGGTTTTTCATTATGAAGGTTGAGTTTGTTAAACATAGGGTTAAGGTTTTTCATTATGGAGATTGAGTTTGTTAGATATAGGGAATGTATTCTTTATGTTTGGCCTTTACATTGGTTTATCATGAAATTTTAAATTAATCTTTTTTTAGATACTTTAATATCAATTTTGTAGTAGCCCAAAAGGATGAAATTTGATAGGAAAATTGCTTGTAGCCTTATAGTTTTTCATTATGGAAGTTGACTTAGTTGAATATAGGGAATTTATTCTTTATATTTGGCCTCCTTTACACTCCTTTACCCAAGAAATTTTAATATATTTTTCTTTTCTTTCTTACAAATACTCTAATATCAATTCTATGGTAACTCACACAGATGGAATTTGAGAGGAAAATTAGTCATCATGAGCCATTTTAAGGAATTTTACCTGTCAAATACAATAAAAAAATTGTTGGAACCATCATCAATATTTGTTGGAAATCTTAAAACAAGTAATAGAGTGATCCAAACCATCAAATTTCATGGGTTGGTTTTTAAATTCCAATCCTATTGGTGGATTATGTTGATAAGGATTTTTAATCCTCATCAATCCATGCTAGAGTGCTAGGAAAAATCTTCAAAACATGATTCCAATATTTTATTATTCCCTAATTCACTTCTTCATTTCTTTCAAATTACAAAAGGAAAATGTTAAAATAAAATCTTAGTAATAGAAACAAGATATAAACACAGTCTAATTATATTTTTGTTTCAATAAAGTTTGATACCATATATCCATAGTCAAATTAAATGAAGACAATTCCCATTCATAAATAGCATTGATGGCTAACAACATTTTAGTTAAATAGTTATAAATTAGATTGTTTTTCATAAACTACTAACAAAATCCATAAAGAGAGACTCCAATGGTTAAGCGGGATAGGTAAGAGCCAATAGGGACCATATTTATGATTAGTAGTATTTTTACCATGCCATAAAGGGGGTAGCTGTTGATGAAAGTATCAAGCTAGTGTTGCACAATAGGCCAAAAGAAGTGGCATTGGAGTGTTCTTGAGACACCCAGAGAGTAATGAAAACGTGATCATGAATCCTAGCTATTTGATGAACAAATGAAGAAATGGTGTGGTGTTCCTTCAACAGCTGAGAAGAGGATGATGGCTATAGAGTAATGGGCAACTCATAACGGGAAAAATGAGTATATCCATAAGAGGCCTCAAAAGGAGGGGGTCATAGAATATTGTATGTTCAAGAATAGGGTGCACATTTATGGAAACCAAAATGCACATATATGGAAGCTCTCTTCCATATATGTACATTTTTCCTTTCATATATGCGCATTTTGGCTTCCGTAAATGCACATTTTTTCCTTATATAAATGTGCATATACGGAAGCTCTCTTCCGTATATGCGCATTTTATCTTATGTATATGCATATTTACGGAAGACAAAAATGTGCATTTACAAAAGAGAGCTTCCATATATGTGCACTTTGGCTTTTGTGTATGGACATTTACAGAAGCCAAAATGCGCATATATGGAAGCTCTCTTCCATATATGCGCATTTTGGCTTCCGTAAATGCGCATATACAGAAGCCAAAATGCACATATATGGAATCTCTCTTCCGTAAATTCACGTCTTATGTAAATGCACATATACAGAAGCCAAAATGCACATATATGGAATCTCTCTTCCGTAAATTCACGTCTTATGTAAATGCGCATATACGGAAGACAAAATGCACATATACGGAAGAGAGCTTCCGTATATCCACATTTTGGCTTCTGTATATGCGCATTTATAGAAGGAAAAAATACGCATTTACGGAATCCAAAATGCACATATAAGAAACAAAATGTGCATATACGGAAGAGATCTTCCATATATGCACATTTTTTGTTTCCGTAAATGTGCATATATTGAATATAAAATGTGCATATATGGAAGCCAAAAATGTGCATATACGAAAGGTAAAATGTGCATATACAGAAGATAGCTTCCATATATGCGCATTTTTGTTTCCGTAAATACACATATACAGAAGCCAAATTGTGCATATATGGGAGCTCTCTTCCGTAAATGTGCATTTCTGCCTTCCATAGATGTGCATATACGAAAGGAAAAATGTGCATATACGGAAGAGAGCTTCAATATATGCACATTTTACCTTTTGTATATGCACATTTACGGAAGCCAAAATTCGCATATACAGAAGCTCTCTTCCGTAAATGTGCATATATTGGTTGGTAGTATATGCACATTTTTCCTTTCGTATATGCATGTGCATATACAGAAGCTCTGTTTCATATATGCACATTTTTCTTTTCATATATGCACATTTACAGAAGGACAAAATGCGCATTTACGAAAGAGAGCTTCCATATATGTGCATTTAGGGAAGAGAGATTTCATATATGTGCATATTACCTTCAGTAAATGTGCATTTAGGGAAGCCAAAATGCGCATATATGGAATCTCTCTTCCGTATATGTGCATTTTTCCTTCTATATATGCGCATTTACGGAAGGCAAAAATGTGCATTTATGGAAGAGAACTTCCATATATGCGCATTTATGGAAGCCAAAATGCACATATACAGAAGCTCTCTTCCGTAAATGTGCATTTCTGCCTTCCTTAAATGTGCATATACGAAAGGAAAAATGCACATATACGGAAGAGAGCTTCCATATATGCACATTTTACCTTTCGTATATGCACATTTAGGGAAGAGAGCTTTTGTATATGCGCATATTTCCTTCAGTAAATGTGCATTTAGGAAAGACAAAATGTGCATATACGGAAGCTATCTTCCATATATGCGCATTTTGTCTTCCGTATATGCACATTTACAGAAGACAAAAATGTGCATTTACGGAAGAGAGCTTCCATATGTAAGGTTCCTCCTCATTATGACGACAAACCTCTTATAATAGGTGCAAAATTTTTTTTGTGTGTGTGCGCGTGTGTGCCAGGATAATAAATACATTCAACTCTGCATTGCCATATGACGACGAACATGACGCATGCAATGTGACAACAAAATAAAGATCTAAGACGCACATAAAACTCTGCAAACAATGAACGACAATCAACCGACAAATAATACGATTGACTACCTGCCCGTCCTACCCTGCAATGGTTAGGACCTCCAAGACACATAATCAACGCTCAAGCCCAGGTTCCCATCGATTTTAACCATTTAAGGTCTCAGGGCTGGCGACTGTTCTAAGGAACATGGAGGTGTCTACATCCCGCTAACACAATCCAGACTAAAACTAAATATGCCAAATCAACAAACATCAATGACAATCACTGTGTGATAAAGTTCTATGAATCAACACACATCACAAGAATTCCACAGTGCAAGAGAATTTGGTTACTAAATCCAACAGGAGCCGACATAAGTGCATGCACAAGGAAATTAATCTTATTTTAAATCAAGATGTAAGGGTAGTTATCTACTTTACTTCAAGGCACCATTCATACCCACATTAAATAGAATCTATTAAGCTAGTCGAAACTTCACCAAGGTTTGAACCATAAGTAACATCAATTGTAGGCTAACTAGAATGACTAAAATTATAATTAAGCCATTTAGCAATGGACACTAAATACAACCAGTTCTATCAAGGTGACTAAGCACCCCAACTTTAATCCAACATTTCTTCCAACTAGCATTTTACGATAGTGCGTCATTACTAACTCATTACTACTATTACAGTATTGCATTGAAGGTAATACATAAAATCAGATTATAAGTCATTGGAAACTATTATAGCAATTAAAGTAATGAACAAAAAAATAATATAACCATTTGATATCGCAAATAACCATGTTACCTACAATAAGGCAAGGGCCTTAGTGAAACATAAAATCTCATTAATTTCTCACTATACTATTACAGTATGCCTTAAAGGTAATTCATTTAACCAATTTATAAGATATTAACAATTAACAAAGCAAATAAGGCATTTAACAAGACAATAACATAACCATGAATATAGAAAATGACCATGTTATCTATATTAAGGCACTTCAATGTTTAAATTCATTAAAACTTAACCAACTCCTAAACTTGTGAGGATTTCTTAACCAAATTTCTAAGCAATCAGTCTAAACATCCACTCTTGTGCAATAAAGGTCTACCCTAAGATGGTTCGAGTACGTTATTGGTTGACCCCCAAACATAAGAGAAGGACATAAGTTTAAATGAAGGAAGTTATTATTTAAAAGAAATGAAATAAAAGGGAACTCCATTAAAGTTAAAGGAGACTAGGCAACCTACTCACTGTATCTAGACAACTACAATATTGTAACTTGTTCGAATAGTTGCAGCATGTGCAATCAAAATAAAAATATACGAGCATCCAGGTTATATTAAAACCACGCCCATTTTATTAACCATATTCAATTTAAATTTAGTACAAGGCCCACTTAAGACAGTACCCACTAAACCATTATTAAACCATACTAATATATTAAACAACACCCACTAAGATTTTAAATTAAGACAAAATCTTTTATCCAAATTTAGATAGATTGTAGACTATAGAAAGTGCAATAATTTTGAAATAAATTGTTGATCGAAGGAAATTATATAACTAGAATCTGGTTGTCAGGGATCCTTACAGAGATTTTTTTTTTTACAAAAGAAAGAAGGGAGAACTAAATTGCCATTAGTTTCAAGAAGCTGAGGCAGCAATGATCAAATTCAAACTAGAAATCTACAATACTATTTAGACACAAAATTTCCCCACCAAACCATTCTTCAAATGACACATAAAAACAGTAAAAGACCCATGTTAAAGGAAGGTGTGAATAAAAATCTCCTTTAATTGAACGTTGCTATAAAAATGATCCCTTCAATTGAGTGTTGCTAAAACTGGCCATTCCCTTAATAAGCGTAAACTGGAAAAAGGGGAAGGTTGCAGTTAATTAATGAATGGTGGTTGTACATGCCCAGAAATCCGAAATCAATGGCTACTTTCAAAGCAACCGTTAGCAACCAAGATCCATTGTCAAATTTACCCTAACCGCGTCAAAACGAGGCCCTTCTCTGTCGTCCATAATGTGTCTTGCAGAGGTGGAGGTACAGGCGATCGTTTTCACTAATCACAGAGGGAGGAAGCATGCAGCATCTGCATAGATGTGCGTTTAAGTTGCGGAGGCGAAAGGTAGCTGGGTTATTTTACTGTGGCAGAGGAAAACAAATCGGTTCCACATAGTTGCAAGGCAAAAATGAAGTTTTAAATTTTATTTTTTTTATTTTTTTTCAATACAGTGGCAGAGATAAGTAACACCAAAACGCAGAGGTTGGAGTGGTTGAAAGACCGTGTGGGTAATCATCCCCAAATCGTACAGGAACTCAACACACAAGCAGGGATAAGTGGGTGACATCCGTGTGGGTATGTCATCCACCAAAACGCAACGAATTACCACCCAAAAACGCAGAGAAAAGCAATGAGAAGCAACTCCATGCAAGGGAAACGTAGACAGGTGGGATGCAAGGATTCATCTACGAAAAGCAGGGTTACACCACTCAGTTTTTATTCCAAAATTAAATTTCTTCTACAACTCAGCGACTACGAATCCACCGTTTGCATGGGGAGGGAGGTTAACCAGTCCAAAAATTAAATCGTTCTGGCAGTAGCTCAACAAAGGTCACACAGGTGGGTGAGGACGGGATCTGAGTGCGTTTTGCAGGAATCCCAGCCATCGTTTAAGATCAACCACTGCCAAAAGCCAGAAGGGTACAAGCCGACATATCAGAGAAACGAATCGCCACCAGAAATTTACAAAAAATGAATTTTCCATTGATCATGAATCCTACCATTGTCATTTAAATATCAGTCGTTGCCATACCAACGAAATAATATCCATTGCACTAAAAATACAATTCTCCATTGAATTATAAATCAAAATTGTCTTTTAAAATATAAATCGTCGACAGACCCAAATATATAAAATCACCATTACTAACAAAAAGAGTTCAACACTTAGGGCAGTAGCTATCATGGTTCACTAATAATTTCTTTCATAAAGGAAATCGCACGATAACACATTAATAAATTAAATGTGAAGATACCACAACCAGGAATATACAACAAAGGAGAGTAATGCAAGAGTGTAAGGATCCCAACCAAGGATCAGTAAAACCCAAACCAGAATGCAAACCACAAAGACTTTAAGCAATCAATGAATGGGTAGGGGCTCAAGACAGAATTCTTCCATTTACAATCCACATACAGATCAAGCCAAAGTTACTAATACATTCTATTTTACAAAATGATGAGCGTACCATTGTCTTGTCGCCCGCCTCGAATGACGTTCATGCACTCCGTGCCGCTCCCGCTCGCTGACCGTCGATACCTCACCGGTACCTCCCAGTTAACGCTAGGGGTACTCTGCTTCCCCCTTAGCCCCTCGAGCCACAAAGGGGCCATACATTATCCATATGGTACGTCTAGCTCCCAGCTCGCCTCGCAAGGCTGAGCTACCACTCCTATCCGAGCTGGGAAATCCCAACTCCCCACAAGTAATCAGTCAAGTCACAAATCCGGTAGCGTAATGTTATGCTAACCATCCATCCTCCTTCTTCCTTCTCTTCCGCTTCTTTTATAGAGTTTTAGAACTTCCATCTTTTCCTAAATCTCAATTAATCTAAGTTTTAAAAAAAAATTATAAAAACTCTCCTTCATACAAGTGTCATCCATCCCCCACGTTTCTCCATTTGTTATTTTCTTTAATTTATTAAATTGTCTTATTTCCCTCACCCACCTAGATTTACTCCTATTTTTACTCCTAGGTGTCCCTAGATTCCCTTACAGGTTTTAAATACTTTCCCTAAAATGAAGTTGCTAATTTAGTTCAATTTAGAAGGTTCTTTATGGCAAATTCTTTACTAAGTTGACCTCGCTTTTTACCATAAGTTCCCTCCTTCCTTTATTATGTTTCCTCCATTCCTTAGTTTCCTAATTTTTATTATTCCCTTCTTTCCCCTTTTTATTAGAGCCAAAAATGGCAGTTGCGCAAATTAACCTCTTTTCCTTTTTATTAATAATTCAGTATCTTTTACACTTTCACAAGTTAAACAATTAAATTCTTCTTTACAATTTTAAATCCATTGATTTTAATTAAATTCTTACTCTCTTCATTTTACCCCAAAAATTTTATGAAAACTAAAACTATTACTTAAGTGGTTTTTAGTTTAATTTTTATTTTTTTTGTTTTTATAGGGTAATTTTTCTTAAGGTTAGACAAAATTTTACCCCTAGAGAAGTTTTAGACTTAGTACTTAGATTCTGAACTGGGCAACATTTAATTAGGGAAGTTGTCTAAGAATTTCTTAATGTGTTAAATGTCTTAGGGCCATCTAGGTTTGTTCCTTCATCATCATCAACGCACTACGTGCTCCAATGGTGCCACTCGCCTCTTTTGTTTCTTTTGCGTGACGTGCCCTTCAGGATGCACCACGTGCTCCAAGGGTGCCACTCGCTTCTTTTGTTTCTTTTGTGCGATGTGCCCTTCAGGATGCACCACGTGCTCCAAGGGTGCCACTCGCCTCTTGACTAATTGGTAGACATGAATAACCCCTGGAGTCAACACTCCGCCAGGTGAACTTGTGGGAGACTAAGGGCTTCTAAGGAATAAGTCCCCCGCCTTATTGCGCGCCCCTTAGAATCATCATGAGCGACTATCGCAGTCTGCCCTCACAGCATCGTGGGTCCTCTCGAACTAGGTAATTGTTAACCTAGAGTTCAAGCCACGGCGGGAGTGCTAGTAGGTTGTGGCAGGGTTGTTGTCCACACCTCTCCCTCAACCTCTCTGGTAGTCATGTGTGGCCCCTTTACTCCATATGTGAGTCTGGACGGAAAGCTATCGTTAGCCTGCATCATCAATAATTATGTCAGAACATGTCCACATCATATCATCAAATCAAATGTAATATAACAGTAAATAAATCAACCCAAATAGCACACTCCCTGACTCAATCTGGAGTCCAAGGGGTTTTGTCGATGCCTCTGCATCCTCAAGGTCCAAACCCTGCACACTCAGTAAAACCGAGTCAATAGCACCTGTCTATGTCAATGCAGTAAACATCATGTCATCTATCATAACGCATCATAATCAAGGACAAATGTTTTAATAGCATAATAGACCGGATCACTTGCGAGCAAGTGTCCTCAAAGAATAAGTTTTCTCAGTGCACCAGAGCGGGATGTTACACCATATATGCACATTTTGGATTTTATATATGCATATTTACATAAACCAAAATGTGCATATACAGAAGCTCTCTTCCGTATATGCGCATTTTTCCTTCCGTATATGTGCATTTTGAATTTCATATATGTGCATTTTGGCTTCTATATATGCGTATTTACCGAAACCAAAATGCGCATATACGGAAGCTCTCTTCCGTATATGTGAATTTTTCCTTCCGTATATGCGCATTTTGGTTTCCATATATGTGCATTTTGGCTTATGTATATGCACATTTATGAAAACCAAAATGCACATATACGGAAGATCTCTTTTGTATATGCGCATTTTGGCTTCCGTATATGTGCATTTTGGCTTCCATAAATCTGCATTTTTTTCCTTCTATAAATACGCATATATGGAAGAGAGCTTCCATATATCCACATTTTGTCTTCCGTATATGCACATTTACGGAAGAGAGCTTCCAAATATGCCCATTTTGGCTTCGTTATATGCGCATATACGGAGGCCAAAATGTGCATATACAGAACCTCTCTTCTGTATATGAACATTTTGTCTTCCGTATATGCATAATTTGGCTTCTGTAAATGCGCATATACAGAAGAAAAAATGCACATATATGGAAGCTCTCTTTTTTAAATGCGCATCTTCTATAAATGCACGTATACGAAAGACAAAATGCTCATATACGGAAGATAGCTTCTGTATATGCGTATTTTGGCTTCCGTATATGTGCATTAATAGAAGGAAAAAATGCACCTTTATGGAAGCCAAAATGTGCATATACGGAAGAGAGCTTCCATATATGCACATTTTGGTTTCCATAAATGCGCATATATAGAATCCAAAATGTGCATATACGGAAGGCAAAATGTGCATATACAGAAGAGATCTTCCATATATGCGCATTTTGGTTTCCATAAATACGCATATACAGAAGACAAAATGTGCATATATGGAAGCTCTCTTCCATAAATGCGCATTTATGCCTTCCGTAAATGTGCATTATGTGAAAATTCATGGGATTTTTTTTCTTTTTTCAAAGTTAAGATTAAGAGTTCACTGTCACCATCGATCTCCTTTCAAAGATGATGAACATATCTCTTCCACATGGTTGAAGTACTATTTCAGGATTCTAAAGCTTTGGGCACTCCGATGGACCACTCTGAAATACTTTAAATCGTGATCGTTTACTATTTTCCGACGGATGGTCGGATCTCAATATCAGAGTATATGAATGGTCCAATCTATCATTGATCGTCACCACTGGTTGACATTTCAATTGACGAATTTAATCTCTTGTTGGACTCGTTCAACTCTTAATCCTCACCGATGATTGTCACAGGATGGAC
Source organism: Picea sitchensis (assembly GCA_010110895.2). NCBI lineage: Eukaryota > Viridiplantae > Streptophyta > Pinopsida > Pinales > Pinaceae > Picea > Picea sitchensis. The sequence goes on along the minus strand of SNQJ01S0011207.1, from coordinate 79,285 downwards.
GATCCAAATCTCATTTTGTAATTTTGTGGTCGGAATGGAATTCGAAGTGAGACTCTGAATTGGATTTATGATGGAAGGTGTATATTACTCTTCGGAGTTGATTCAATCGTCTAATCTCCATCATTGATCATTTTCCCTAATGAACGGTTCTAACTTGTCTTCGAATTACTGTAGTCGGAATCGGTTATGCGACATGCTCTAGTGATGGTTCAATGGATGGTAGATCTTTCTCAATGGTCTACTCTAATGGACGACCGGATCTAGTTGTCACAGTCTTGGCGTTGGAGTGAAAGTTTGATGGGAGATGGAAAGGATTTGAATCAACACACTCAACCTCTCCTTCTCAGGGTCCAATGGATGATCAATATGAGTCGTTTATCTTGTGAGGCTCTCTCCCGGATCTAATCTTAACCGTTGGTTTCTAATTTTTGTAACTCCCAAATTTTACAGAGATAGACTCTGAATCTACTCTCAATCACCTGCAAATACGATCACCTTCTACTATGATCACAAGATGCAAATATAGAACTCGAAAAACACACAAACGGAGAACACAGTTTCACGAATACAATCTTTATTTAATGATTGAAGGAATAAAATATAGCAGTGGTAGTTTGTTCCTTCATGGTCTCTTAGACCTTTGCAAACACAGTCTCAGTCTCACTCTTCTCACACTTTCTTACCTTTTCAATACAACAATAATCAATAAAACTTAGAGCTCTCAGGTAGCTCACAAACTAACAAAATCCTGAGCTATCCAAACCATTTCCAATCTAGAATTTGTTTCAGAAATATCAACAACAAACGAATAAAAATATAAACTATTCAATAGAAGACATCTTCTAAAAATATCTATCTATTAGAATTTAAATGAGATATTTAGGGAACCAACTCCCTTGATAAATGTTTGTGACCCATTAGGTCAACCTCAAAAATTACTGGGAGATGCTCCTACATCAAAAAAATAAGGCAATCGGGGTTCCTTAACATGCTTGACAACCAATGCCTAATTTGGTGCACTCCATATTTACAATCCATTTCCTATGCATAGTCCCCTCCCTAATTTCTCTACTTTCCATCCTTGCAAAACACACTTGGTGTGGTGTCAATGGTAAGGAAACAATGTCAATGAATTAATGAAGGTTCAAAAGGTTCCCCAATGGCTCCAAGGTCAATATTTATGTACTCCACTCCCTCACAAGTATTCTCTTGACCGCAAACTGGGTTATCTAGTCATTATGTTGTTTATTTCGGTCATTGTTCTTCCATACATGTTAATTAAGCACTACAATATGTTGTATTCGGTATGGTTCTTATGTTTGTGATGTGGCTAATGGGTACAGTAAAATATTGGATCAAGTACTCTTCGAGAGAACCCATAGTGTCTAGACATCGATCTTATCAAGGTAAGTAAAATCTTTATCATCTTGCTTGAATTTCATTTTTTCACCATTATTTTGATGCAATGATATAATTTCTATATGAAGTTATTTCATATTCTACCTTATTGTTATGCCATTGTTCCACATTACCTACATTGCAATGACTTCTTGTTGTGACTATTTTAGAGGTATTTTCCATTTTAAACAAATAGTTTACTGGATTGGGTGATAGAAGTTGTTAGTATGAATAATATGTGCTTGGTAGGGTAGGATGGAAAAGAATATGTCAAGTGTAACCATCACCTAGATCCAATTATGTTGATGTGAATTTCATTTAAAATTGCTTTATTGTTGCAACATGATAATGAGTAGATGACTCTCTCAAGTCAATCAATGTGTGTTTGAGTTTCATGCATGAGGGAAATTTAGTTAGTTTTCCAAGTCTAGTGGTTGGTATTTGGCATTCAAATTCTTGGAATAAGAAATGATATGGAAGCACTTTTCCTCCTCCTAATGCAACCTCTTTTTTTTTCCCTTTTTTATATGCCTAAAATAATGGAAGAGATGCTGGAAGATATTTTAATCATAGAAATTTAGTTAAAATTATTTTTATTTGGAAAAAATGTGTGTGTAGTGCATAATCCAAGCATATTTAGAGTTATTTAAGCACAATCCAACTGGATTATGGATTTTTACACTACTCAATCCATCTATATAATTCATTTAAGCACCATAAGTATGTCCTTCTACCTTCCCTATGAAAATGTATATATTTTGAATTCTATCATCCATTGAAACCTTTTAAAGCGGTGATAATTGACCATGATCCTACAAACATTTTGATTGTGGGTTTGATTTTCCTTAAGTTTCTTGCGTATGAAATCAAAAATGCATTATCCAATATCTAATTATTTTCAAGTTTTTGTTATATAGGTACTACATAATAAAATTTCTAAAAGAAAAAAGAACGAGCCTTCTATCAAAAAGTTCTTTGGATGGATACTACATCACAAGTTTTATCACTTAGTTTCATCACATAATAAAGAAAATCATAATTTTTATTTGAATAAAGACCTAGATATATTGGGATATAATGAAGAGTGTGTTGAAGAATTTCAAGGGGAACCTAACACTAAAAAAAAAGAGGAATAGAAAACTAATCACCTAATAAAGAGTATCATAATTTTGATTTGAATGAAGACTTAGATATATTGGGTTCTAATGAATAATTTGGGGAATGGAAAAGTAATCACCAAATAAAGAGTATCATAATTTTGATTTGAATGAAGACTTATATATATTGGAGTATAATGAATAATGTGTTAAGAATTTCAAGGGGGAACCTAACCCTCAAAAAGAAAGGAGGAATAGAAAACTAAATATAAGTGGTTGAAAGAGACAAAACATGAATAATATATAGTTATAAAATTCATACTCAGCAAAACACATAAGGCACATGAACCATAGGGATTACTTTACCATGCAACATGATTTACTAGTTGACTAGTAATATCAATCTAGCCATCCATAAATTATCACAAGTAGGTATGTACAAAGAACAAAACCATCATTAATTGCATTAGATTTCAATCATTGATAAACTATCACAAGTAGGTATGTAGGAAGATCAAAACTATCATTAATTGCATTAGATGCCTTGATGCAGTGACTAACAAGGTTTGATTCATCGATGTTATTTTTTTGTTTACCTTTGTGATGATGCTATATTCCATATTGTATAAATTTATTAAAAAATAATCCTAGTTAGTAATATATTTCGTTAGAATTTGATTTGTAAATGAAGGACTTTTACTCCATCCAATTAAAATTGAAATACTCTCCAATTAAAATCGAGTTCTCTACAAATAAAACCAATCATTCTCATAATGCAATCTCCCATTACAAGTGTGCAAGGTCACTAATGAATGAATTCTAAGTTCAAGATTTGTTTTATTGTGGGTTCATTTTCAACATAAACACCAAATCACAATATCTCAAAGGTATAAACAAAATTCTCAAAAATTTGTCAAGAATTTGGCAATTAATTGATCCAACAAACAATTTTCAATCAAATAGTTATGCACTCAATTAGCTATGCACTACATTGAAAATCACTAAACAAATTAATTATGGATTTCAACTTTTCCAACACATATTTTCAACAATGAATTGTGGATTTCAACTTCTTTAAAATATTTGGGGTGTCCATCAAATTTAACCCCTAAACTCACCCCACCCAGTGTGGTCCTTGCCGTTCTGTATTAACACGTGTGAAGTGCATTTCCTTAACACAAACGGAGTTTAGATGTCACATGGAACTAGGTAGAGAGCAAGATGCACAGGCAGCCTAATATCCATATTGGCAGTCCGCATTTAAATTGCCGATATAGAGGTGGGTTGGACCATTATTATATTTAATTTCTAAAGTAAACCTCAGTAGACCATCCATCTGCAGAACTCTCTCGTGCTCTCAACCCTCCAGCACACTTGAAAAATCATTTCAGAACATCCATCTGTAGAACTCTCTCACACTCTCAACCCTCCAGTACACTTGAAAAACCATTTCAGACAATGTGCAGTCACTCCCGGAAAATAAAATGAAAAATGCAACATTATGTTGAAAAGGATTCAACTTTCAGTAGGGAAAGGGAAAGATCCATAAATTGATTCACCCTATTCCATTGAATTGAATAGAATGTTTGCACTCATTCAAATAGAGAGTATTCTCCACAAATAACACCATACTACTCAAAGAAATTTATAAATAACACTAAAACAACCGAAACCCTAATTTTGTCCACGCTATAGTAATATGCTTTAAATCAAAGATTCTCTAAAAAGAGATTTTATTGATTGTCATTGCACATAAAGAAAGGACCGTGAAGAACCGTGAAGATATCCCTTTATCTTCTAAATGGTTAAACAATGAAGTAATAAATTGGGGAACATCCAAAATCTTGTGTCTCTCGTACAAAAAAAAATAACTACGACAAAATCCACACCCATAATGTGGTATATATAAATAATTCGATATAGATCAGAAATATATATAAGAAGAAAATAATGACTGCCTCTCCCTGATCATAGAAACGAACCAAAGAGTAGCCACAATAGATCTCAGTAAAATAGAGGGGCCAAGAAGGAGATGAATTAGACAATCAGGGCGGCAAATAAAGAGTGAACGACGGTGATTGAAGCAGCGCCTGCCTCCATTGTCGAACTAGGCGTTGTTGCTCCTACTCCGACCATTATCATCACAACAGCCAAGAGAGTTGTAGATGTGTAATTGCCTACGACTGCCATTCTTTCTCACACTCACAACACGCCTGTTACTATTAATTGATGTGGAAAAGGTTGAACCCTAAGCACAATACCTGTCGAGCTAATCTGAATCTCAAACAGACCAACCCAACTTCGAAGCTGCAAGAATTCGATAAGAGGAAGAAATCTTCTTTGCAAAATTGTCGCGGGGTAGGGGGGAAAAATCAAATTTGAAATGGATGTGGGAGGGAAAAACAAAGGTTATGGCACCATTAATATCTATGTCCCACGTCGACCTGCCCACGTCGACTTATCAAATTTCGAGAGTTGTGTCGATGACGGTGTTAATGTAGTTTATGTCATGCTTATGAGTGATGATGGGCATTGTTAGCGTCGGAAGTCACTCCTGGATTGCAGCAGGAGCAGAGCCCGACACCCATCAGTTTAATGTCACGATTTGTTTATAAAAGATGATCAAATGGAGGTAAGCTCAGAACAATATCGTCTCAACCCTGAAACTAGGCCAGGTGTGCATGGGCAAGTGAGGTCTTAGATAAACTTCAAACAGTGAGTTGTAATAAAGGGTGAGCAGAGGGAAGACTTGTATGAGAAGAGTGCGAGGGTCTGTCACAAACATCAGGTTCCTAACAGACTGGAGAAGAAAGCGTCCAAACACAAGATCCTCTTATATTCGAACACAGAAGACCAGGGAATAAAATAATGCATGACAAATCCTTTATCATAACATAACTGTAACGATTCATGCGAATCATTCAATCATGAACTCTTTGGTATGAGACGAAACAATAGACGGGGTAAGAAAACTGTTTGTCATAAAACAAGAAGTCTCAAATACAGATGCACAACCAGGAAACTAGAATGGTCGTTAAAACTTTACAGTCGGGAGCTTTGCTCTACCACCGATAGATACAAAAATGGCGAAAACACCTACATATACTCAAAACCACAACAACGACAAAATCAAGACACTACATTAAAAGCTTTGCGTCTGCATGGCCTCTGACAATCTGCACCTACAGTCTATGAATAATCGTGCACCTGCGGCGGACGCAATCAAACTTCTGACAGCTCCGTAGGCGAATCGACGTGCTCTTAACTCGTCGCCGGACTTTCCCATTATGGCAGAGGCGATGTCTAACCACCACCAACTGCTTCAATAACTGCTTCATTGGGATTGAGAACGGCCCGGCCAACTCGGCACTTTTGGTACGTGGCGGTCTCTTAATGGTGCCACCTGGATCAGTCGAACGGTCTTTCTTTGGATGCTGCTTCGCTGGACTACCGCGAGGGACCCCTATGGAGGATGTGGATGAGGGTATGATGAGAGTAAAGGCGCCAACACTGTGGAGGCGATGGCGAATAAATGGGAGTCACGACAACAGGTGAGGAATGCCACGGGGGAGGACAAGACACAGGTGGAAACAACATGGAGTGCAGGGGTACAAGTGCATGGTGGAAGGCATTGAGGTGGAGGAGACACATGGCAGGTGAGAGGACGGTGAGCTACAGAGGGGCCATGTGGATAGATGTGGCAGAATACGCAGGCTTGGCACCTGGGAGAGCGGAGGACATGCTTCTGGGCAACGTGGAAGGGAGAAGGCCCGGTGTCAAGAGGGGCGAAGTGGAAAAGGAGGTGATAATGAAAGGCTAACATGGAAGGGAGCGGGACACATGGCGGGTGGTGAGAGAACGGTGGCAGGGGGGAGGATTGTCCACAAGCTGACACGACGGGGGAAGGGCACACGCTGATAACAATAGAGCGGCTGAGAAGGTTGAGATCACCTAAGCGTCGTTGATCCGGTCACTGTGATCTTAGTCGTTGGAGAGATGTGCCCCGGATTCCGGACGCCCCCCCTCCGCTTAAAGGTAGAAAGGCAGGGGGGGTCCGGA
>SNQJ01S0011207.1:22262-44891 GCA_010110895.2 Picea sitchensis | reverse complement strand
GAGGCAGTAAATTGGCACATGCATTTGCCAATTTTTGTATGACAGTGTGAGATGATTGTATATTGTACTGAGAGCTCCTGGATTAGAGTTTTGTATGAGATTATTTCATGATCCATGATATATACATAATATATGATAGTGAGGTTTTTAGCTTTATGCTTTCTCGGTAAAACATCTGTGTTATGTGTGATTAATCTCTCTTCTTGATATTGCAATTGGTGATCGTGTTTTAAATTCCACAAGAATTTTAGTAGAAGCGATTTTGTATTTAACAATGGCATATAATTGTTAGATCAGGAGAATCCAGGAAATACATAATTTGTATTAAAATTTCTACATGGTATCAAAGCGCAGAAGATTGCAGAAGTTGAGTTTGTGATTGGATAGAATTTGAATTTGTAGAAAGACTCTCTTGGTGCTACAGCTGATTCAAGATCGAAATAGCTTTCAATGGCTTGATTTTAGAGTATGCACTCGAGGGCAGCTCAAACTACATTTCTTGGAAGGACAGGATAGAGGCGGTACTCGAAGACAATGGCTTGAAGGAATTCATTGACAAGGATGTTCCTAAGCCAGATACTGCAGACACTGCAAATCTTGATGCATGGCAAAAGAAAGTGGCAAAGGCGAGGAGGATCTTGTTGGAGGGAGTACGAGACCACATTGTCTCAAACCTCCATGGGAAAGCCACATCATATGAAATGTGGAAGGATTTTACAGATCTATTCCAAAACTGCAGCGCCCATAGGAAATTGGCACGCAAAGATAAACTCAGGAAGATCAAGATGGAGAAGGGCGACTCCATTCCAAAATATCTCATGAATTTTGTCCAATGTCGGGATGAGTTGGGGAGTGTGGGAATAACAGTCGTTGATGATGATTTGGTGATCTTGGATCTCCTAGGACTTCCCAATAATTGTCACAGTTATCAAGACTCTCTCAATGGAAGGGAAAAATTGTCAAATTGGGAATGACTATGGTCAGATCTAGCGCAGGAGGAGTTCATGCGGAACACCAGAGATGGATCATCATCAAAACATGATGATGAAGAGGATTGTTCTTTGGCTGCCAAGGCAAGGAAAGGGAAGGGGAAGAAATTCCATTCAAAATCCAAGTCTAAAGGAAAGAAGTTGGATTTGTCCAAAGTGAAGTGTTTTTACTATCACAGACATGGTCATCTCGCTACTAACTGTCCGTAGAAGAAGAAGAACAAGAAGGTTGTTGGAGCTGCAGCTGGTGAGGCCCTTGCCTTGCAATTTGAACTTGACTTCTCCTTGATCACATGCATGGCATCAAGTGCATTGGGATCGGTGTGGTATTTGGATAGTTGTGCTTCATTCCACATGACGAAAGATAAGGATCTTTCAGTGACTTGGAGAGGAAAGATCTCAAAATGCATATAGAGATGGGCGACGATGGACGATACAGTGCGACTGGCATTGGTACCATTACCTTTCAGAGGGATTTAGGTAAGCCATTTCAATTGAAATATGTTATGCATGTTCCAGGTCTGAAGAAAAACTTGGTCTCAATCACAATGTTGGAAGACAGAGGTTATGACGTTGTTTTCAACGATGGAAAATCATTCCTGCAACATAAAACAACGGGTCAAGTCAAGAAGATAGGGTTTGGAGTTAAGAATCTCTACAAGTTGGAGGTAGATGGTTGCGCTACCATGATGGGCAAGGAAGAAAAAGTGGTGAGCCGGGATGAGGGTGAATTATGGCACAGGCGATTGGGCCATCTTCATCATGGAGTCTTGAAAATCATGTAGCAAATATCTACTGGACTTCCAATGGGAACACTTGCTCAGTTAGATCAGTGCAAGGGTTTCACCATGGGGAAGTATGTAAAGTCCACCTTTCATGAAAAGGAGAACCGTGCTTCAGTGATCCTAGAGAGACTTCACACAGATGTGTGTGGACCATTCTGGGTTGCTTCAAAAACAAAACATAAGTATTATGTTATTTTTTTTGATGACTTTTCTTGTAAATGTTGGATCTTCTTCATGCAGAAGAAGGATCAAACATTCTCAAAGTTATGTGAGTTTAAAGCATCAGTGGAGAAAGAGNTTTAATATTTTTGGCTCATATGTTTATATGCATGTGACCAAGAACGCCAGGAAGAAGCTGGAGCCGAATGTTGAAGTTGGGATATTTGTGGGGTACACAGAAACACCCCATAATTATTGTGTGTATTTTCCTAACAGTAAGATAACTGTTATGCGACAAGATATAAAATTTGGAAAGCCATGCGGTTGTCGCTTGAGAGGGAGATAGACTTGCATGCAAAGGAGGAACTGTTGATTCCCAAAGATGAGTCTCAAGATGTGGATCAACCACTTGAGGAGGTTCATGGAGTGGAGGAATCCACTCATGCAGAGCCATCCATCATAAATGGCAAAAAGTGCACCATGGAAGCTGATAGATTGAGACTAGATGCTGCGCAGAATGTAGGAGCCCCTACTTCATAGTGCAAACAGAGACAGACTCCTGATCGATTTACTGGATACATGGCTCTCATGAGAAAATGTATTATGACTGAACCATCTTCCTTTTAGGAAGGAGTGCAGGATCCCAATTGGGTTGATGCAATGGTGGAGGATTATGACTAAATTGTCAAAAACAATGCATGGGAAATTGTCCCAAGACCGATCGACAAATTAGTGGTAGGTTCGAGATGGATCTACAAGGTAAAGAAAACTATTGATGGGAGTGTTGAGAAATACAAGAACAGATTTGTGGCCTGAGGCTTCTCACAGATTGAGGGGATAGATTATGATGAGACCTTTGCATCTATCGTAAGGTACTCTTCCATAAGATCCATCTTTGCACTCTCAGCACAGATGGGTTGGCGCATTCATCAAATGGATGTAAAAACTATGTTTCTCAATGGGATCATTGAGGAAGAAGTGTACATAGAGAATCCTAAAGGATTTGATATCTTCAATAGTGAGTTGCATGTGTGCCAACTCAAAAGAGCACTGTATGGGTTGAAGAAAGCACCTCGTGCTTGGTACACTCGGATAGACAGCTATTTCACCAGACTGGGCTTCACCAAAAGTGAAGTGGATGCAAACCTATACCAAATTGTGGTGGAGGGTAAGATTTTAATCATTTTTATTTATGTTGATGATTTAATACTGACTGGTGATTAGCAGTTGATACACTCATGCAAGGAGGACCTTGCAAATGAGTTCGAGATGAAGGATATGGGCCTCTTTCATTATTTCCTTGGATTGGAAATATGGCAGCGAGATGGTGAACTTTTTGTGTCTCAAGGAAATTATGCAAGGGAGATACTAGGTAAGTTTCACATGGAGGGATGCAAACCCATGGATACTCCTCTTCCAAGAAACTGGAGGAAAGAGGATGCTACTTTTGGAGAGGTAGTGGATGCTATTATCTATCAACAGCTAGTGGGTTCGCTAATGTATCTAGTGAACATGAGACCGAACATTTGCTATGTGGTTAACCAGCTAAGTCAAGCGATGGTTAAGCCTACCAAGCTCTTTTGGAAGGAGGGTAAGAATTTCCTAAGATACCTTAGGGGAACATCTGAGTATGGCTTATGGTACAGACAGATGGATTAGGTGAAGTTGCATGGCTTCACGGATGCAGATTGGGCGGGCAGCCCAACGAACAGAAAGAGAACATCAGGGGGGATCTTTAGTATCGGATCTACAGTTGTTTCTTCATACAGCAGGAAGAAGATATATGTGGCACTCAGTTCAGTGGAAGTAGAATACATGGTAGCGAGTCAAGTTGCATGTGAGGCTATCTGGATGAGAAAGATATTGGTTGGTTTTTTTTGTTCTCATTTAGATACGACAGTGATTAATTGTGATAATCAGAGTTGCATTAAACTCTCGATTAATCATGTGTTTCATGATAGATCTAAGCATATAGATATATGGTATCATCATATCAGATATTGTGTGCAACGGAAGGTCATGTTTCTTGAGTACATTCCTACGGAAGATCAGGATGCAAACATTCTGACGAATGAGCTCACCAGGAGCAAATTCGAATACCATGGAGACAAGATCGGGGTGAAGGATAATCCCTTTCTTGTTGAGAGGGAGTGTTGAGATTCAACAAGAAGATCCTAGTGAAAATTATGCACCTACACTAGGATGGAGCCTCAGGCTATTTTTAGGTGGAATTCTATTTTTAGATGATAAGCAAATTCTATTTATAGATGATGTCTATTTATTGATGGTGAGCGAATTCTATTTATAGATGTATGTCGACTATTATTATCCCTTAATAATAGTTGGACAATAAATATTAATCTATTCTCAATGAGTACTTGGAAATAGTTAACTGAAGTGGCAAATCAGTTAGCTATAGGAAATTCGAGTTCAAAGGTTGATTGGTGGGACATGTAAGTCGAATTAGTTGTAACTGAGTGATTTGAAGTTGTAACAGAGTTATATGTGTAGTTATGTGAGTTGTAAAGTAGTTTAACTCAGTTAAGTGAGCTAAGATCAGTTGTAATAGTTGTAATTGAACTTACACTAGTGAGAGATCAGTGAATTAATTATTAATTAATTCACAATCAATGATCTCACATGCAATGGAAGATTTACCAATGTTAACTACATGCATGTCAGATCCAGTGGAAACCCAGTTGAGATAACAGGTGAAAGGGACAGTTTGACTATCAATTGTGGCATTAGTGAGTGCACTCATGAAATCACACACACATTGGATGTGCCCATGAGGAATGTGCAGCCTAGGAAAGAGGGATTCATTCATTTGCAGGGATTTCCATCAGCAGGGATTACGCAGAGGAGGCAGGTTGTCTGGCGGCAGTAAATTGGCAAATGCATTTGCCAATTTTTGTATGACAGTGTGAGACGATAGTATATTGCACTGAGATCTCTTGGATTAGATTTTTGTATGAGATTGTTTCATGATCCATGATATATACATAATATATGATAATGGGGTTTTTAGCTTTATGCTTTCCCGGTAAAACATCTGTGTTATGTGTGATTGATCTCTCTTCTTGATATTGCAATTGGCGATCATGTTTTAAATTTCGCAAGAATTTTAGTAGAAGCGATTTTGTATTTAACAGTGGCATATAATTGATAGATCAGGAGAATCCAGGCAATACATAATTTGTATTAAAATTTCTACATGTGTCACCATATTCCACTGATCCTCCTCCTCCATTTGGGTCACCATCCACCTATCCTTGTCCTTGTCCTCCACATGTGTCATCATCCATCGATCCCCCTCCTCCTCATCCTCCTCTTCCTCCTCCATTTGTGTCACCATCCACCTATCCTTGTCCTTCTCCTCCACATGTGTCATCATCCACCAACCCCCCTCCTCCTCATGTGTCACAATTTTTTGATGCTTTGGACATAATGCTCACATTGGTTATTGTTTCACATGTTGATGATCTTGATAGAGAGACATTTTATAGTGTACTTTTGTTAACATTTATTTCTGACATAGTTGGTCATGATAGAGTCTCTACATCTAGTAGCAGAGACATTGAAGCATTTGGATCTAGTGGTGGACCTAGATAGAAGTGGTATTTATTGACATGTGTTAACGCTCTGTAAATTCCAAGAGGTTGTCGGGGGCAGAAGAAATTTACCAGAGGAAACTTTATCCACTCACTTCGAAACTGGGATCTAGCCCTACCAGTTTTAGAGAGGGATCTCTCTATAAGATTTAACTTTGTTTTATTTTTCAGATATTAGTCTAGTTAGATTAAATGAGATTGGGTTGTTTGTTTCTGTAAGTTGGATGAAATAGGATTTATGCCTCCATTGGGATATGGGGTCTGTTTTATGAAGATAGAGATCAGAGAAAAGATATAAAGATTCTTTTCACAGGGTAGGATAATGCAACTATTGGATTCTCTAGAAATAAATTGATGGGTAGCGGAAAAGGAGAGATTATCAATTAAAATAAAGAAGCAATTAAGAATTTCTTTATTGTAACATCATAAGATAAACATTTAGATCTTTAAAATCTCAGAAATAGAGTACACAAAGGTAGATTCTGCAACTTTAACTCCCTTTAAATGATCAGATTAGAAAACAAGATGATAACTAAGAAAGATAAACATTCAACGAAGAAAGAGAAAAACTTCACCAATAGTTAACACGCAGGAATCCTGTGAAACATCTCTTTGTATTACTGAAAGATCTCTTGATAAAAATTACAGTGCGTACAGCTTGCTAGGGCGTAAAGATCAACCCTCGGTACTTCAAAGTTTGAAGTATTTTTAATCAAAATTACAAACGACCATGTCATTAATGATCAGGACGTGGCAGATTATGAATCTAACTAACTAGCTAACAAGATACAAAAATTTAGGAACTGTCGATGATGTGTCGAATTCTTCATGCTGATTCTGGGGAAGGCCATTGGTGAGTCACCCACATGACTTTAACTGATCCACGTGCTGACTCAACTTGCACATCTCATCTCCTACTCGATCAAATTGCACAGTTCTTCCCATCTTAGCTGACTAGGAATGGTGACTTTGAGTAGTCTCTGGTATATTTCATCCATTTTTGTGTACTTGGAAAAAGTCGGGTTGACGATGAAAATATACTTGATCTCGTGTTGTATGCTGAGGTATGGCTACAAAGTTTTTAAGAATGCCTTGCTTGTTATACTGCCCTGTATTCCCGAAAAATTGGAACTGTCTTTGGCCACCGTGGCCATCTTCTGTTTGTAATCGGGAAGAGTCATCAACTTGTCATTTAGGACCAGTAGACCAGGAAGACCTTTCTTCTGCAAAGCCTCAATATTGTTGAAGAACCTTTGAACTCCAATGTCCATGTTCTGGAATTTCTCCTCCAACTGTAGCATCAGTCCTCTTTTGGTCAGTACTCTCTTGACTTCGAGGATGGTTTCAGTCCTGTCTTCGATCTTCAGGTCTTCTAGTTCTTCTTTGTTCTTCGATTTCAGGAATCTAATGATTTCATTGGCTTCAGTGGGCATTTCTCCCAACTCTCCCTTTATTTTTTCAATAGCCTTCCTACTCCTTAGCACCAGTTCATTTTGCTCAAACATGATTTGGACCATAGGCCAGATTTCATTTATGGATTTGGAGATATCCATCCAAATATTCTCCTTTGCCCGCCACTGTTTGCTTGAGATTTTCTAATGTTTTCTTCTCCATGGTGTAGCTTGTCTGGTAAGAAGACTTTAGCTCTTGAAGGCTCTCAACCTCCTTTTTCAGTCTGTTGATTTTAATTCCTTGTAAGTCCATCTCTTCCATGGATTTTTCTAGCTACGTCGTTTTTTCCAGAGCTGTCAGTGGGGTGGCTGGTGGAATTTATGTTGTGGTGTTTGTTGATACAGTTGTGGTGCTAACTCTTGTGAGGGGAAGTGCACTCAGTGGAATTACTTCCATAGGTGTTGCATGTTCCTTCTCCTTTACCAATCTCCCCAGCTCTGCTTCCATCTCTCTTAACTGTGCATTCTTCTCCATGATCAATTTGAGCATCTCATCCTTCTCACCTTCTGTCTCAACAATCTCTTTGGCCTGTGAGTCTTCTGTAGGTGGCAGTTTTAGTTTCTTTCTCAGGGATTCTATGTCAGCATTATTTCTCTTGAGTACCTCCTCAGTTGCTTTCACATTTGAGGGATCATACCCAATCTTCAGCACCAATTCTTCTAAGGACTTTATTCTGTTGTCCTTTGCAAAAGATGATATCTTCTCCAATTTTAACTGAGTTTGAACGTTGTTCAGAGAAACCTGTAACTTAGCAACATAAGTAGAATCATTTTCCAATGTAGAGAAAACCATTTCTCCCATCTTCCTGTGTAGATCCATCTGATCAGCTGGGTGTACATCTCTGGTGTTGAACTCAAACGTTGCCCTTTTGTAATCAGTTATTGCTTTTGGATCGGGCACTTGTGCCTGCAAAAAGGCCATGTGCATTCTGCTTTTCTTTGTATCAAAATATGATAATAGTCTATGTTGTGCCATGGACGTTTGCTTCCAAAATTGAGCATAGGTGTTGTTGGTCAGCATCTGATTCTTCTTCTTGATCATATCGTATTTCTAAAAAATACTCAATTTTCCACCTCCTTTATTCGGCTAGTCGACTAGTGAAGTGTCAGTTTGCTTCTTGGATGAAGAGGTAGACATGATCTGTTGGATGCTTGAGATAAGAGGTGAATGATCACCCTTCATAATTGTAGTGGACTGGGTTTCCTTTTCACCAGTCATGTCAGTTGTATGACTGGATTTTGTCCTTTTCGTGTGTACCTGGAAATCCTCAACCGAGACTTTTGTGACTGAAGGGGAAGTGTCCTTTCTGGGTCTTTTCTCCTTTGGTACCAGTGGTGTGGTTGTTTCTGAGATAATAACTGAAGGAGACTATTGTTCTAACTCTTCCAGAGTGTTCACCTCCCACTTCGTTTGATTCACAAACTTCTCTATCTCGGGCTTGGGTGTATGAACATACGGGATATGTTTATTCTTCACTCTCATCTCCAAGATGATCCCATATGAATCATAGTGCCACAGGAAACTTGTTTCAAACTTCATTTCCCTCAAAATTTTATCTGCCTCTTCCCTAGCAGCTCGGCTATTGTAGATAAAATATCCTATATGCCCCTTAATCCTCAGTTGTTGTTTCTTCTTCAGAGACACAAAGTGTATATCATCTGAAATTATCATTTGTCGTATATATTCTAGGGCAAATATCCTCACAGGAAAATACTTGGGCAACTTGTATGGAGTTAATTCACACCCGTATACTCTGATTTTTGTGTGATTTTGATACATGTACCAATATCCCATCTTTGCGAGGTCCGAGAGGTGTAAGATTCTATGGATCTCTTCATTTATCCTTGGCTCTAGTCTCCCACTGATCATGCTCACCATTGGATGATAAAACTTCTCGATGAACTGTTTTAAGCTGAACTCTGTGGAGTTCCTTTTGAGCAGCGAAGTCAAAGATGTTACTGCCTGTGCTTTGTCGTCCTTGTCCATTTTATGCCTCAGGAAGGAGAACCTTTCTTCTTGAAACAAGGTGAACATGTAAACCAGTATTGAGGAATACCAGAACATGCCCTCTTTGGAGAAAGTTGATCGTGGATGTTCTCTGCCAGGAAAGTGTTGTAGTCAAACTGGATGGTGGCCTTTTCCTCAATAGAGAAAATGGATAGGAACCCCAATATAGGTTCATCTACCCATTCATCTGAAAAATAGCCAAGTAGACAACAAAGTGATGAAATCACTTGGTTTCCCTTTTCTGAGAACAGGGAGGAATGATACGGGGGATTTTTCTTGGGGAGTTGAGCAGCCTGTGGGAGGAAAAGCTCAAATATCTGGGCTCTTTGAGGAAAGGACAGATTCTGGTACAATTCTATTAGGATTTCAAGGTTGAAAGGGGAGGCGGATTTGTCTCTAGATGTCTGCATCATCTGATCAATGGCCTCTGGTGTGATAAAGAAAAGAGTTTCTCCAGATGAAGAAACTATGGATCTCTAGTTGGGGAGGTAATGAGATTGACATTTGAGGGAGAATTCGAGGAAATGATGGACTTGGGGAAAGAGATACAGAGGAAGATTGGACTCCCAGAGCCCAATCTCGTCACTTTGATCTAGTAATGTGCCTTTGAACCATGACTGCAATTCTACGAAATCAAATCTGCACCTGGTCTCGGAGATCAGATAATCCTTGTCGGCTAATGGGATATAGTCGAGGTCGACAGGAGGTGGGAGGAACGGATTTTCCTTGACCTCTAATTTTTTAGACTTTGGCGCCATTGCTTCCAATGGTACCTACAATTGAAACAAAAATGTTAGTGGGTAATGGCTATGGTTGGGTTGATGACTAGATCAGTGAGGGGGAAAAAGTTGTCTAGTGTGTGGAGAGAGTGAACAATGTGCAAATGGCGGAACAAGGGCTAGTTTTGAGTGAACGGGTATCTGTTG
Source organism: Picea sitchensis (assembly GCA_010110895.2). NCBI lineage: Eukaryota > Viridiplantae > Streptophyta > Pinopsida > Pinales > Pinaceae > Picea > Picea sitchensis. The sequence continues at coordinate 34,962 of SNQJ01S0011207.1, read as the reverse complement.
GGCACTGGGGACAAGTCAACAGGCTAATGGATATGTTAGTCAATAGTATATGGCCAACGAATCATTTGAGGTGTGAGATGGAAAGTGAAGGACGGGTGATGGGTGCGACAGGGTGACGTGGGGGTTGCTAATTGGAGAACGGAAATCATGAGGTGACTTGTGATGGGTGACCAAGTGGGATGAACTAACAGAGCTATGAGACAAGACCTGTAGGGGAAGGTAGTGGGGTGTGATGTCATGAAGTTACGACGGTATGTCAGAAGGTGGTAAGTGGTAAGTGGTTTTGATGCAATCGATTCATGCCACTTTAGGGTGGGGCCCTCCAGGAAAAACCACTTCATTCTGGAACCCCCCCACCGTTAAAGGCAGAACAATTGGGGGGGTCCGAAAAATCTTGTCAGTCATTCATCCACACATCGTCTATTGGACCATAGATCTATGCGCTTTTGTTAACCATCATTCCAGACCCCCCCCCCGGCCTTTAAAGGTAGAACGGTCTGGGGGGTCCGTAAACTCATCTTAGCCGTAGATCTAGGCGCCAATAGCTCTGTCGTAGATCTATGTGCCATTTTTAATCTTCGGGCACGATTTAATATGTGCAGAAGAACTTAGGCTTAGTGCTTTTTGTGGGTTTTGTGCGTTGCTTCCCTTGCTTTTGTCACCATGGGGTTAGGAAAACACCTCAAACATCAGAATCATACATTTTCTTCAAACACCATACAAACTTTATTGAAAGAAAAGATGGCTATCCTGTATCCTATCCTACCTACCCACACCTTTAGCCCAGATTAAACTGTTGGGCTAAGAAATTACTTTATCCTGGAGTTGTTTGATCAGGATTGAACAGTCTGATCAAATTTATTCACTAACTAACCTATCTACTTGTCTAAGATTAAACGGTTTAGCCAAGCTTATTCACTAATCCTATCAACATCAATTTAAAAGGACCTGGCCATGTTTAAACAGTATGGATCAAGTCATTGTTATTGCATGGGGCTTTGTTCATTTTTTCTTCTATGCCCTCTTTTATTCTCTTTTCTTTTTTTCATGTTTTTTTTTCTTCTTTTTTCTTTTCTTTTCTTTTCTTTTCTTTTTCTTTTCATATCATTTGCATGATGAAACATTATTTGAAATCCAAAAAACATTACAAGGATAAAATTTTCAGTCACCAGTTGATCCTATAAATTATAGGGTTATAACAGTGGCTCCACCTGGGGATGGTACTCTCCTTGTGAGGTGCCAAGAATCCTTCTTCCTGATGTCTTGAAAAATTTACTCCAGAGCTTCTTTCGCTACTTGATCTGTTTTATTTTTGAAAATTTTTATGACATTGTCCAGTAGATTAGGGCCTTCTCTGCGGGCTTCAACCATTTGATCAACGTCACCAATTCATAAACTGCAAGTAAAGGAAAATGGTTTGTACAATGGGAATGGGTGGCAAGTGGCTTTACTGAGGTGGTGAGTAGTACTTCAGCATCTTGTCGTTCACAGGTCTGCCTAGTAGGTCTGTACAATCACTGTTCTTAAGCAGAAAAGCGTTGTTTCCTCTGAATGTCTGGATCATGAAGGGGCATCTCCATAGGCTATCAAACTTACTATGTTTACCCTTATCTTCATTCCTAGCATCCCACCTTAGTACCAAATCACCTAACTCAAAATCATCTTCTTTAGTTCTTTTGTTGAAAATCTTTTTGATGTTCTCTTGGATGACCTGAGTTTTGTTGTATCCTTCTTCCCTGGACTGTTGCAAATGGATCATCTGGTTTATTCTTCTTTGGGAATCATTTGGCTCATCTTGCATCTCTTGTAAAAGTTTCATGACCGGGACCCCCAAAGAGGTAGGAAAAACTACTTCAGTACCATAGACCAACTGGTATGGAGACATACCAATTGACCTCTTAGTGGTTAGTCTGTCATCCCAAAGTGTGAAAACCAACTTGTTATGCCATGACTTCTTATTTTCTTGCAGTGTCTTCTTAATGATATTCACCAGGGTTTTATTGGAAGACTCAGCCAGCCCATTTCCCTGAAGGTAATAAGCTGTGGAATGTCCCAACGTAATGTGATACTGGCTACAAAAATATATGATCTTTTTGGACCGGAAGGCTACTGCATTGTCAGCTATAATTTTTCTAGGGCATCCAAAATGAGACAAAATCTGATGTTCTTGAAATTTAATGATAATAGAATCAGTAGCTTGTCTGCATGGTACAGCTTCAATCCATTTTGTAAAATAGTCAGTGGTAGTGAGAACCCACTTATGATGGCCATAAGAAGGAGGGTGTATCTCTCCGACAAATTCCAAACCCCATTGCTGGAAAGGAGCTTCAACAGAGATGGGTTTGAGAGGCAAGGGCAGGAGCTTCTTTTTACCTTCAAACACTTGACATTTATGGCACGAGGTGACTTGTCGATGTACATCTGCAAACAATGTGGGCCAGTAAAATCCAGCTCTGAGGATCTTATTTGTTGTAGTCTTTCAACTCAGATGCCCACCACAATCTTCTGCATGAAAATCTTGTAAAACCTTGTCAGCTTCGTCTTTTAACATGCAATTTAACAAAATACCTCCAGGATCTTTCCAATAAAGATTACCCTCTAGAATACAAAATTTTAATGCTTTTAATTTCAAAAACCTTGCTTTGGTTTTAGTCAAACCAGGGGAGCTTGTAAATTGATCAAGACAAATATCAGGTCTGTGTACCATGGAGAGTCTAGAAATACCTCTTTCACGCTTGGAGTCGCTTGCTCTCCCTGATCATCAACTGCAGCTAAGAAATTAATATCTAGAGCATGGAAATTAGATTCATCCATCAACTTTGCTATACCTTGACCTTTGATCAGTTTAGTAGGCTTAATCTCTAAATCGTATTCTAGAATAACATCAATCCACTTTCCTCTTCTACCATCTGGATTATCCTGAGTTAGAATATCCTTTACCACTGCATTTGGAACATAGGCAATGGTATGGGAATGGATAATATAGACTCTGAAGTATTTTATGGCTTTAACCAAGGAAAAAGCTTGTTTCTCCATTATTTTATAATTTAACACAATATATCTCAAGGATTTACTGAAAAAGGCTATGGGTTGTTCATACCCTTCGCTATTTTTCTGCAGTAGCATTGTTGCAATGGTGTGTTCAAATGAAAAAGAGAAAAGGTAAAAATCTTTGGTAAATTCTGGACTAATCAACATTGGAGCTTGTGTGAGTGCATGCTTAACCTGTTCAAAAGACTGCTTGGATTTAGTGTTCCATTTTTTTTTTTTGTCCTTTTTCAACATATTGGTGATGTTCCTGAGAAGCTCGGCCAGGTTGGGTATGAATCTCCTTAGGAAGTTTATTTTTCCAATGAAAGATTGTAGCTCTTTAATATTCCTAGGGTGTTCTAGTTTTTGGATGGCCTCTATTCTGCTGGGATCTATTTTGATTCTGTCCTTAGAGATTATGTGTCCCAACAGTTTGCCTTCTTCTAACCTGAAAAGTCTTTTCTTAGGATTCAAATAAATCCCAAATTTTCTTCACTTCTTAAACACTCGTCTGAGATGTTGTAAGTGTTCTTCGTCGGATTGGGAGTAAACAGTTACATTGTCCAAATAAATGACTATAAATCTACCAAGCTTGTCCACAAAAGCAATGTCCATCGCTCTTTGGAAATTGGCCCCAGCGTTCATCAAACAAAAAGGCATCTTCATGTACATGAAGGTTCCCCAAGGTGTGGTAAAATTTGTTTTCTCCTGGTCATCTGGGTGGATGAGAACCTGATTATAGCCTGAGAAGCCATCTAGTAAGGAAATTCGACTAGCTCCAACTACCTTTTGTAATATGTGGTCCATTTTGGGAAATGGGTAATTATCTTTTAGGGAGACCTTGTTCAAGTTTTGGAAATCAATGCAAAGCCTAATTTCTCCAGTTTTCTTTCTGGTCAGAACTAGATTAGAAACCCATTTGGAAAATCTTAGGGGAACTATGATTTTAGCATCATACATGTTTTTGATTTCTTTGGGAAGTAACTTGGGATTTATTCTCCTAAGTTTCTGCCTGAAAGGTTTGTGTTCTTCTTTTATAGGAATCCAATGTTGTATGATACTTATGTCGTAGGATTTTAAGTCTTCATAACCCCAGGAAAAAACATCCACATATTCCTTTAAAAGTTCAATGTACTTTCATTTTTGCTCAGGGTTTATAGATTTAGAGAGTTTTATCATCTTGGGTTTTTCTTCTGTTCCTATGTTGCATTCTTCGACCTCTTTACCACTAGCTTCAATTTTCGTTTTTTGGGCTACATCGTTAAAATCGAACAAGTCTTCTAGCAGAACTAGACCTCTAGGTAACACATTACTTTTCAACTATATAATACCAGAATCTATCTCATTTTCATTCAATTCATCTGCATCTACTTTACCTTCATTGAACTCTTTGGAATCTACATTATTTACACTACCACTTTCAAAAACAGATTTATCGTCATCATTTTCTAAATCTATGTTTGTACATTCAAAATCATTCTTACACTACAAGAAGTCTTCAATTTGATCATCATTTCCAAATACCTACCAGTATCTGATGTTGTCAGGAACAATTGGTCTGCACTTCACCTCCACGGTGTACTTGCGAGTGGGATGAAAAGGAATTTTACAGGTAGTTGTCGATGTACCTAGCATGTATTCCAGTATGTTTTGTCCTCTAGGCATTACTTGCAAGTTGATCTCAGTAAAGCATTGAAGAGAATCCAAAATAGCATTCCTATAAGCCCTAAGTCTGGGGTTTTTAACTGCATACTCACCTTTGATTTGCTTGATAATCAGTTCAGAATCACCACTTACCATGATCTGTTTGGCACCAACTTTCTTTAGTAGTTTCAGACCGAGCATCAGAGCCTCGTACTTAGCTACATTATTAGTGCATTGGAAATTCAGTTTGTAAGAATGACTCTCGAAATACCTTGATCTGTGGTTATGCAACCAAACTCCAACTCCAACTCCTTCTTTACTCACAGCACCATCGAAATCCATGCTCCAAAAATCTGCTGGTAATTCCTCCCTCTCTACCGTTTCCACCCTTCTTGCCTCAATGATTGCTTTACTTTCTTTCGAATCATGTGTATCATCTTTCAGCTGAGCAATCTGTTCTTCCACATCACCATCATTGTATAGAATGAAAGAGTCTAGATCAGAGTGTGCAGAGTATAATGGATAGTTATGCGGCTTTATTTGACTACTGACCATATACTTCATCAAGGTTTCTCTATACAGTCTCCTCTGTTGTCTGAATACCAAGATGGTGGCGTAGGACATATCTAGCTGCAGGGTTCCTTTCAGTTTAGCTCCCCGTGATCTTGACAGTAACATACTGTATTTTGGGAGAATATATGCAACTACTATATCCATTACCATACTCTTTGCTGGGATTTGAGCTAATGTAATGCATAAGTCTTTGATCGGGCCTATACATTTGACCTTGATGGAGTCGAAAGAATGCAAATCTTTGTAGGGTCTGGTGACTTCGAGTCCCAATTTTTCCATCACAGCTTTGGGAATCAGGTTGTGAGATGCACCCAAATCCAACATAGCATTGTGTAATATCAGATCGTGGATGTTTAGGCTGATGTAAAAAGGGGCCACGGCACCATTATCAGTTTGACCATCAACTTCAAAACCAAACATGATATATAGTCGATCATCAGCAAGATTTACTGTGTCCGAGTGATTTACAGATCCAACACTCAAAGCCTTAGTACCTATCTCAGGTTCGATGCTTAAATCTTTAATCACCTGCGACTTGTAAGCGTTCTTATTCATTAGCTCGGAGAGGGGAATGGGAATTTTTAATTTAGCTAGTTCCCCTTCAAGCCTGAATGTAGTGGACATTTTTCTTAAGCTCTGTACTTCTGGTTTATCTGTCAAAATTATGTGGCTAGGTGCACTTGGTTGACTAATTGATGAAACTTCAGTCTGATTTTCTCTTTGTAGTATTTCTGGATTTTTTTGTGTATGAGGTCCAACCTTGTTTCTCTCAGGGACATTCTTGGGAGGATTTTCCGAGGCTTTCTTGGTTTCAACATCCTTCTTCGGAGAGTTCTCGTTTGTCTTCTTTCTCCTCGGGTTATACTGCCTGTGAACCTCCATTATAGCGTTCTCAAAGGCATGTTGTTATGATTCCTCAGCTTCCTCATTTACCTCAGTTTGTGAAAGGAGGAACATCTCGTGCTCTTCCTGGGTGAGGAAAATGGATTCATGATCGTGATCATGATCACCCATTAGGTTTATATGAGTGTCATCAAACTCCTCGATTGCCTCCTCCCCATCATTGGCGTAATTCTCCTGGAGGGGAGGTCTGATCTGCTAATCAGGTCCCCTCTACTCTCTTTGATCTCTAGGATCTTTTTGCCTGATCTGGGGTGGATTTCTTCTGAAGTTTGGGTTTCAAATTTGAGGAGCAGCTTGGTTCTCCGAAGGTGGGTTTCTGTCAGTTATAGTGAGTCTCTCCATCATTTTCTCCATAGCTCTATCTAGAGAATCTAGTTTGGCATCTGATGAGGAAGTAGAAGGATCTTCTTTGATAGTGACTCTCCTTTCTGTTTTTTTCCTGGCCCTTCTGGCCAAAAGATTTGCTTCTACACTGACGACACTTTTCTGCATGTCTTCTAGAGTTGCAACATTTCTCTCTCTTAGCTGATAAGACATATCTGCGTCAAATCCATCAGGGGATTTTATTAATGCCAAACCTTGTGGTGGTTTGATATCAGTTGGAATTGCATTGTACAGATTGTTGAAACGAGTGAAATAATCTTGCACCGTCTCTCCTTGGTTTCGTCTAATGTTCTCATATTCTGACAAGATATGGAGAGGATTTTTCTTCACCTCCCGCCTGTCAAGGAAAGCTCGATGAAAAACAACAATGTCAGTTATGGTAGTAGCAGGTAAGGCCTTGAACTAATTTTTTACATCTTCATTCAAACTCTGTGAAAATATTCTAATCTGTACATCAGCTTCATCCACTTCCTGTAAATCAAAATAATCATTCATTTTGTCAACATGTTGTTGCGCATTTAGAGGACTAGTACCATCAAACTGGGGGAGTCTGGTTTGATAATCTTAAGGCATGTCATGTAAAGGGGAAACCAACACCAATGTATAATATCTTGCTGCCATGATTGGTGGAGGGGGCTGAACCACAACCTGTGTGATAGGAGAGGTAGTGACTGAAATGGTAGAAGATGAAGGGTTGGGAGGAATGGGGTGACCTAGTTTAGGTTTAACAGAAACTGTTGCAATAGTTAAAACAAGAAGTTCGACTGGCTGCTGGAGGTGGAGTTTGTCTAAGGCCTGACCAAGATTCGCAACTAGGTCTTCAAACTTATCAGAATCGGGGTGAACATGTTTATCAGCTTCATCTCTGGGAGAGAGTATTTCAAGGGTCCTGGGCTGAAAGACGGTTTGATCTAAAACTGTTTCACTGACAAAACTGTCAAACTTTGTCCTGAAAAGGCTTTGTTGAAAAGATATATCAAACTCAAGATCTTGAAGAGAAACTAACTTCTTTGGGAGAGAAGGGGACCTTAGAAGTGTACTGTGACTTCCGGAAACCTCTGGAGTGTTTTTCTTCCTGAGTAATTTTTCGGGATTGTCTAATACTACTACAGGTTCTGGGTCTGGGTGAGAACTGGTAAAAACTCTTTTGCGAGCCAGAATTCTAATTTTTATTTTGTTTTTCTTTATAAGAGAATCTTAAACTAATTATATACAAACTTTAACAACCTATGAACATTATCTCTTTAATGTTTGGATTTTATGACTTGTTCAAAAATAAGGTTTTCTTTGTCTAGGGAAAAGAAATTGTAGGATTGAAAGATTGTTCATTCCCCTGTATAGTCGCCACTACTTTAACGCTCTGTAAATTCCCAAAGGTTGTCGAGGGTAGAATAAATTTACCAGAGGCAACTTTATCCAACCACTTCGAAGTTCGTTTTAGTTTAACTTTGTTTTAACTTTGTTTTAACTTTATCCAACCACTTCGAAACTAAAACAAAGTTAAAACAAAGTTTTAGTTTTCAGATATTAGGCTAGTTAGATTAAATGAGATTGGGTTGTTTGTTTCTGTAAGTTGGATGAAATAGGATTTATGCCTCCATTAGGCTATGGGGTCTATTTTATGAAGATAGAGATCAGAGAAAAGATATAAAGATTCTTTTCACAGGGCAGGATAATGAAACTATTGGATTCTTTAGAAATAAAGTGATGGGTAGCGGAAAAGGCGAGATTATCAATTAAAAAAAAGAAGCAATTAAGAATTTATTTATTGTAACATCAAAAGATAAACATTTAGATCTTTAAAAGCTCAGAAAAAGAGTACACAGAGGTAGATTCTACAACTTTAACTCCCTTTAAATGATCAGATTAGAAAACAGGATGATAACTAAGAAAGATAAACATTCAACGAAGAAAGAGAAAAACTTCACCAATAGTTAACACGCAGGAATCCTGTGAAACGTCTCTTTGTATTACTGGAATATCTCTTGATAAAAATTACAGTTCTTACAGCTTGCTAGGGCGTAAATATCAACCCTCAGTACTTCAAAGTTTGAAGTATTTATAATCAAAATTATAAACGACCCTGTCATTAATGATCAGGACGTGGCAGATTTTGAATCTAATTAACTAGCTAACAAGATACAAAAATTTAGGAACTGACGATGATGTGTCGAATTCTTCATGTTAATTCTGGGGAAGGCCATTGGTGAATCACCCACATGACTTTAACTGATCTGCGTGCTGACTCAACTTGCACATCTCATCTCCTACTCGATCAAATTGCACAGCTCTTCCCATCTTAGCTGACTGGGAATGGTGACTTTGAGTAGTCTCTGGTATATTTAATCCATTTTTGTGTACTTGGAAAAAGTTAGTTTGATGATGAAAATATACTTTATCTTGTGTTGTATGCTAAGGTTTGGCTACAAAGTTTCTAAGAATGCCTTTCTTGTTATACTGCCCTGTATTCCCGAAAACCTGGAACTATCTTTGGCCATCGTGGCCATCTTCTGTTTATAATCGGGAAGACTCATCAACTTGTCATTTAGGACCAGTAGACCAGAAAGACCTTTCTTCTGCAAAACCTCGATCTTGTTGAAGAACCTTTGATCTCCAATGTCCATGTTCTAGACTTTCTCCTCCAACTGCAACATCAGTCCTCTTTTGGTCAGTACTCTCTTAACTTCAAGGATGGTTTCAATCCTGTCTTCGATCTTCAGGTCTTTTAGTTCTTATATGTTCTTCGAGTTCAGGAATCTAATGATTTCATTGGCTTCAGTGGGCATTTATCCCAACTCTCCTTTTATTTTGTCAATAGCATGCCTTCTCCTTAGCACCAGTTCATTTTGCTCAAACATGATTTGCACCATAGGCTAGATTTCATTTATGGATTTGGGGATATCCATCCAAATATTCTCCTTTGCTTCGACAAGTGTCTTGCCCACCACTGTTTTCTTTTGTAGTTGTTGCAATTCCTACTTGAGATTTTATGATGTTTGCTTCTCCATGGTGTAGCTTGTCTGGTAAGAATACTTTATCTCTTGAAGGCTCTCAACCTCCTTTTTCAGTATTTTGATTTCCATTCCTTGTAAGTTCATCTCTTCCATGGATTTTGCTAGCTCCACCATTTTTTCCAGAGATGTCAATGAGGTGGTTGATGGAATTTCTGCTGTGGTGGTCGTTGCTATAGTTGTGGTGCTAACTCCTATGAGGGGAAGTGCACTCAGTGGAATTACTTCCATAGGTGTTCCTTGTCCCTTATCCTTTACCAATCTCTCCAGCTCTACTTCCATCTCTCTTAACTGTGCATTCTGCTCCATGATCAATTTGAGCATCTCATCCTTCTCACCTTCTGTCTCAGCAATCTCTTTGGCATGTGAGTCTTCTGTAGGTGGTAGTTTCAGTTTCTTTCTCAGGGATTCTATGTCAGCATTCTTTCTCTTGAGTACCTCCTCAGATGCTTTCACATTTGAGGGATCATACCCAATCTTCAGCACCAATTCTTCTAAGGACTTTATTCTGTTGTCCTTTGCAAAAGATGATATCTTCTCCAATTTTAACTGAGTCTGAACGTTGTTCAGAGAAACTTGTAACTTAGCAGCAGAAGTAGAAGCATTTGCCACTATACAGAAAACCATTTCTCTCGTCTGCCTTTGTAGATCCATCTGATAAGCTGGGTGTACATCTCTGTTGTTGAACTCAAACGTTTCCCTTTTGTAATCAGTTATTGCTTTTGGATCGGGCACTTGTGCCTGCAAAAAGGCCATGTGAATTCTGCCTTTCTCTGTATCAAAAGTTGATAACAGTTTGTGTTGTGTCGTGGACATTTTCTTCCAAAATTGAGCATAGGTTTTGTTGGTCAGCATCTGATTCTTCTTCTTGATCATATCGTATTTCTCAAAAATACTCAATTTTTCACCTCCTTTACTCGGTTGGTCAACTAGTGAAGTGTCAGTCTGCTTCTTGGATGATTAGGTAGACATGATATGTTGGTTGCTTGAGATAAGAGGTGAATGATCACCCTTCATAATTGTAGTGGATTGGGTTTCCTTTTCACCAGTTGTGTCAGTTATGTGACTGGGTTTTGGCCTTTTGGTGTGTACCTGGAAATCCTTAGCCGAGACTTCTATGACTGAAGAGGAAGTGTCTTTTCTGGGTATTTTCTCCTTTGGTACATGTGGTGTGGTTGTTTGCAAGACAATAATTGAAGGAGACTGTTGTTCTAACTCTTCCAGAGTGTTCACCTCCCACTTCGTTTGATTCAAAAACTTCTCTATCTCGGGCTTGGGTGTATGAACATATGGGATATTTTTATTCTTCACTCTCATCTGCAAGATGATCCCATATGGATCGTCGTGCCACAGGAAACTTGTTTCAAACTTCATTTCCATCAAAAGTTTATCTACCTCTTCCCCGACAGCTCGTCTGTTGCAGATAAAAGATCCTGTCTGCCCCTTAATCCTCAGCTATTGTTTCTTCTTTAGAGACACAAAGTGTATATCATCTGAATTTATCATTTGTCGAATATATTCTAGGGAAAATATCCTCACATGCAAATACTTGGGCAACTTGTATGGAGCTAATTCTCACCCGTATACTTTGATTTATTTGTGATTTTGATACATGTACCAATCTCTCATCTTTGCGAGGTCCGAGAGATGTAAGATTCTCTGGATCTATTCATTTATCCTTGGCTCTGGTCTCCCACTGAGCATGCTCACCACTGGATGATAAAACTACTCCTTGAACTATTTGAAGTTGAAATCTGTGGAGTTCCTTCTGAGCAGTGAAGTCCAAGACGTTATTGCCTGTGGTTTGTCGTCCTTGTCCATTTTCTGCATCAGGAAGGAGAATCTTTCTGCTTGAAATAAGGTGAACATGTATGCTAGTATTGAGGAATACTAGAACATGCCCTCTATGGAGAATTTAGAAAGTTGATCGTGGATGTTCTCTGCCAGGAAAGTGTTGTAGTCAAACTGGATGGTGGCCTTTTCCTCAGCAGAGAAAATTGATAAGAACCCCAATATAGGTTCATCTACCCATTCATCTGAAAAATAGCCAAGTAGACGACAAAGTGATGAAATCACTTGGTTTTCCTTTTCTGATAATAGGGAGGAATGATACGGGGGGTTTTTCTTGGGGAGTTGAGCATCCTGTGGGAGGAAAAGCTCAAAGATGTGGGATCTTTGAGGAAAAGTCATATTTTGGTACAATTCTATTAAGATTTCAAGGTTGAAAGGGGAGGCGGATTCGGCTCTAGATATCTACATCATCTGATCAATGGCCTCTGGTGTGATAAAGAAAATAGTTTCTCTAGATGAAGAAACTATGGCTCTCTAGTCGAGGAGGTAATGAGCTTGACATTTGAGGGTGAATTCGGGGAAATGATGGACTTGGGGAAAGAGATACAGAGGAAGATTAGACTCCTAGAGCCCAATCTCATCGCTTTGATCTAGGAATGTGTCTTTGAACCATGACTGAAATTATGCGAAATCAAATTTGCACCTGGTCTTGGAGATCAGATAATCCTTGTTGGCTAATGGGATCCGGTCAAGTTCGAAAGGAGGTGGGAGGAACGAATTTTCCTCGACCTCTTTTTTTTTAAACTTTGGCACCATTTCTTCCAATGGTACCTGTAATTGAAACAAAAATGTTAGCAGGTAATGGCTATGGTTGGGTCGATGACTGGATCCGTGAGGGGAAAACAGTTGTCTGGTGTGCAGAGAGAGTGAACAGTGTGAAAATGGCAGAACAAGGGCTAGTTTTGAGTGAACGGGTATCTGTTGGGCACGGGGGACAGGTCAGTAGACTAATGGATATGTTAGCCAGTAGTAAATGGCCAATAGATCATTTGAAGTGTGAGATGACAGATGAAGGACGGGTGACGGGTGCGACAGGGTGACGTGGGGGTTGTTGATTGGAGAACGACAAGCATGAGGTGACTTGTGACGGGTGACCAGGTGGGATGAACTGATAGAGTTATGAGACAAGACCTGTAGGGGAAGGTAGTGGGGTGTCACATCATGAGGCGACAGCGATATGTCAGAAGGGTGGTAAGTGGTAAGTGGTTTTAGAGCAAAGGGGTTCTGATGCAATCGATTCATGCCACGTTAGGGTGGGGCCCTCCAAGAAAAACCACTTCATTCCGGAAACCCCCCCCCCCCAA
>SNQJ01S0011207.1:8445-22252 GCA_010110895.2 Picea sitchensis | reverse complement strand
AATAATAGCATTAAAGCATAATTTTTCACTAATCATAATGATGATGATGTAATAATTGTTTAATTTTTATTATTCAAAGATTACAAGACAAAGTTATAATACAATTGTTTACTAAAATCACAATTATTATATTTTATTAATATTTAATTTTCCAAAATTTTTATTGATTTATATTATCCAACTATTATAATATATGAAATTTATTCAATTGAATTTAAAATACTAAATATAGAGAATAATAACACATTTTGATCCATACACTTTCGATGAAATGGTTTCACAAGTTTTTACTCTAATACTAACTTTATGAATCTTCTATTAAAAAGGAATATCACCAAACATTTTATAATTAGTATTTTAAGAATTAGTAAAATTGACAAAGGTTTCTATACTTTTAGATAAGTATAGATCATTAATTTTTTCCTTAATTCTGACTAGGCTCTAGAAAAAGACTCTTTTAGAATTTCCATGTCTTTCCTATATTGACACTTATTTCTAGGAGAATGTAAAATGAATTATTAATATAATTTTATATGAATGTAAAACTAAAGGATGGAGTGGAATAGGTGAAGGTCATGATAGTTGCACTTATTAAGGTTGGGAATGTCACTAAAGCTGGTATTGCCAACACCACAAGTGTGATTCTAGAACTCATAGATGTCGCATGAAGTTGTTTTGTTGGAATTGTCCTTAGAAGTTCCATAAAAGTAAGTATGTATTTATTTGAATTTTGATTTCGAACAATAAAAATTTTGAGGTTTGATTTTTTAATATCTTCATTTTTTTGTTAAATAAAATAAAATTTAAAATAAATATTTACTATTGTACGTCACCAATTTTGTGATATATCAATTAATGCTTAGTAATTCAAAGGTTAACATAAACATATGTTATTAGAATACAACATAAATTTGTTATAATAAACAATAAATATGACAATTAAAATATATCAAAACCACATCTTGTGCTTGTACTATTTAATGTATTTTCAATATGGTGGTTGTAAATTGATGTTAACTTTTCATATCCAACATAATTGTAAAATGAATAAAAAGAAAACACAATTGGCCATTATAGATACCCATAATAAAATGACACATCTACAATATAAATGTTGAAACAAAGCATTTACAAATCAGTCTCTGTTGCCATCACCCTAAGTATCATCCTCGCTTGGAATTGCAACATTGTTGTTCTCAAAAATATGTTTAGATCTCATATCATGTCTCAGTATGAACCACCAATCTCCATCCAACACATCTCAGTAAAAAAACACTTCGTTGCAATGTTTTGGGAAAACATAAGGCTCCTTAGTTTCAACCCACATATTTTAGAGTTAATACATATTATCCCACTATCATAGTATTCCTTTACATTTCTCAGGTTGAAAGTATCCCACCACTTGCAAACAAATATAACACATTGAAATGATGAGAATTCCACTTGCATGATCTCTTGTATCTTTCCAATGTAACCTAACTTCCCCTCTATTAGGTTTAGATCACGGTGGTTAGCACAACTAGATTGGTCGAAATCGACCTCCACTCCACAATCTTGTGTGATGTTTCCATCATCATCATACTCAATGTGAAAATAATGTCCATATGCCCACATAGATGGGGAAAAATGCACCTGTAAAATGCAAACAAAGGGCGGTGTCATATGTCTACTAATCAAAGAATTAATAAAAATACAATACATGTTACAATTCAAATGTGCAATATTATAAATAGAAAGTGGTACTCAAAGAGATTATTACAGAGTTGTTTCACCTGATCCTTATGTTTAGTGCATCCAGATATTCTCCACATGGGTTACGACCGGACACCATATATTTCTCTTGTATCTGGTCAGCCACCCAACTGTTAGGGTATATTTTTGGAATATTTTCTTTTAAATAATTAAGATAAGGCATGCTTCTACCATTCAACCATATAAATGTGTTCTTGTCACTATCTAATTTCCTTATTTTCTCTTCATACAATGTGACCCATGGTCATGTTGCCTCCGTGTTGTAGAGAATGAATTTCTAAATTCGTTGATGTATAGAAAAATTCAAAATGAATAACATGAGATTAAATATATATTATCAACTTAAAGAACAAATTCATTGATGACATCAATTTATAAATTCACTAATATATACAAGAATTCAAAATGTAGTGTGGGATGAAATATATATTATCAACTTCAATGTAGAAAATTTCTTTGTACTAAATTGACAAAATATAATTGACTTACTATCTATCAAGCGCATTTTTCCATTTATTTGGAGTAGCTTTCCTTCCCTTTTATCCTCATCTTGATGGTCATCCCAAGCGACTACCCCTACCGTGTCGTCAATTTGTTTGATGTACTCATTGGCATAATAGAACGAATTGTATAATATGTACCCCTTTTCCATAGAACCCTCTGGTTTTTCCCCTTTTCGAACAAACCGTTTCAATTTTTTCATGTACCTCTCTAAGAAGAACATTCAACGACATGAGAGCACCCCATCTAATTCAACCTCATCGGGTAGGTGAATTAGAGGATGGACTTGCAAGTCCATAAAACTCTGTAATATCCCTTGATAATTTTTTGAAATTTTCTCTCAGTTTATAGTGTAGACATTTTGTCAAACACTTTGTTGTTTGGTATTCTTGGATATTTTCTAATGGAAAAAGTTCATATCAATTCATTGTTCCTCCTTTAAATTTATTTGGTACCCAACATATATCATAGCAAACAAAAAAATGGCAATACCCAGATCTACTACGATTCACTATATAGCACCAATATATGAAACTCAACGAAATCAATGTACTAATATTTTGCAGCATCCATTACACATTAAACAATCAACAAATAAAACTATAAATAGCTGGTAAAGAACTAGTGATTTATTCTTGTAGGTAATATTTATATATATTGAGGAAATGGTGATGTAGATAGCTGCCAAAGACTTCACACTTCTAGCTATCAGTAGGCCACAACAAAAGTTGCCTATATTGCAAGGAGAATGCACCCAACTTAAGATAAATCGCCTCCCACCAGTCTACAATTTGATCCACACTCCCCCACTTTCCCACAAGAGCATAAATATGACCCAACTCTATGAAGAATAGAGCCCGATTTGAGATGGCCCACTCAGCACAAGAGAAATACGTTGGCTTGGCAGGAAATATGAACCGGTACTAAGGAAACTCGTCATGAGTAAATAAACTCTGCCTCTACAGGAGAGAAAAGGATTGAAACTTGGCCTCTAATCTTAGAAAATATCCCTCCTCGGTTCACAATTCATCCCACCAGAGAAAATTGACCCCAAAACACAAAGGAGGTTGTCCACAATTGCCAAAATGTAGTCTTGAAGTAACTTGACCTCCACAAATTCCAAAATCGACTTCTTCAAGCATGAACTCAGCCACCGGCAAAGAATAACTCAAGTGCAAATGGAAACTTCGTCGTAAAATAAGAAACATCGAATCACAATGAAGAAATCTAGATTATCTCTTCCCAATGACCAACTAGGGTGGATAGTCTCACCATTGAAACCAATCTCAGAAATATCTCCTAGGGATGTCATCCCAAGAGTTCCAAAATCCACAAGAGTTCTCTCAACTCGATTTTAGAAATTAGCAAGTGAATAATGAGAGAGGGAAACCCTCATGCCCCTTTTATTCTTTTGTTGACTCTTTTTCGCCATTTTTACCTTTTTAATAAGTTAAAGTGACTTTATGAATTCCCTAGTCACTTAGGCGCCTTTTTAACCATTTACTCAATGTCATCTTTAAAAATTAAATTGATTCTCGCTACAATGACATTAAATAATTTATATTCCTTTTTTCCCACTGATTATAGCCCATGGGAATTACTTAGTTTATTTGTGAATCTCCCGAAGAACTCATTTGGAAAAGGACATTACATTCCTCCCTTCCTGAGATTGCTTGTCCTCAAGAAACTACAAATGTGGATACTACAAGATTTGGTCACTTCCCCATGTGGCATCCACTACTGGTAAATCTCTCCATATAACAAGGTACTCTTGAATCACCCTGTTTTGCAAACTTCTCTCTTGGACCTCCAATACCTCCTTAGGAAACAACACTAGTTGTCCCTCCTCATCCAAGGGGGGGGGGATTTTGTTGAAGTAGTGACTTGTTGTCCTAATGCCTTTTTTAGGCATGAAACATGAAACACATTGTGAATTTTTCTTCCCTCTGACAACTCTATCTCATAAGCCACTTCACCAACCATCGGAATCACCTTGTAGGGCCCATAAAAATATGACTTAAGCTTCTTTGCACCACTTTTCTTCAGTGAAGATTGTTTGTATGGTTGTATCCTCAAGAATACAAAGTCTCCCACTTCGAAACTGCACTTGACCCTATGCATGTATGCATATATCTTTTGTTGATTCTGAGTCATTTGTATATTTTCCTTGAGATCCTTGAGTATGTCCTAGCTCTCCTAAATCCAGTCCTTGGCTTTGGGAATCATGTTATCCCCAAACACCAAGTCAACAAAGGAAGGAGCATCATAACTATATAATTCTTGAAATGGTGGCATATTCATGGACATGTGATAAGTGGTGTTATATCAGTGTTCCCCCAAATGCAACCACTTCACCGATTCTTTATATCGCCCAGAAACGTAGTTACGTAAATACCCCTCGATCTATTTATTTACAATTTTTTCTACCCATGTGTCTAAGGGTGGTTACTAGTGTTGGGAGTCAACTATGTGCCATCCAACCTAAACAACTCCTACCATAATGCACTAAGGAACATGTTGTCCCTGTCACTGACAATATACCTTGGCAACCCATGGATTCGGAGTATATCCCTAAAGAATAACTTTGCTACATGTGTTACCTTGTATTCGGAGGATATGGAAAAAAAAATGTGCAAATTTTGTCAACTGATCGACCACCACATATACACATTCTATGCCTTGTACCCTCAGTAAACCTGTGATGAAATCCATATATATGTTTTCCCATTTCTTCTTTGGAATGGGAAACGACTATAGTAATCCTGCAGGATGGGTCTTCTTTGACTTGTTTTGTTTACAAGTCACACACTGTTGCACATGCCTCAATACATCATCTTTGATGACCTTCCAAGTGAACCTCTCCCTAATCTGTCTCTAAGTTTTAAAGTATCATGGATGCCCTGCCAGTGGCGTATCATGCATGGAATTCATAATTTTCTCTTTCAAAGTAGATTCTAGGACTAAGTATATGCGGTCTTTATAGTAGATTATGTCATATACCACCTTATACCTTTCATCCTACACACTGTGATCCGTCAACTCACAAGCAAATTGGTTCTTGGAATATTCCACCAAGAGATGAGATTTTCAATCAGTCGAAATCTTTGTAAGTAAAAATATCTCTGGCTTCCTGGGGAGTGCATCTGCAACTGCATTATTCTTTCCTTTAACATACTCAATGTTGAAATCATAATTCCTATAGTTTTCTAACCCATTTTTGTTTCCTTTCATTCAAGTCCTTTTTCCCCAAGAAGTGCCTCAAGTTGTTGTGGTATGTCTTAACCACAAATTTTCCACCTACCAAGTATTGTCTAAACTTCGCCAAAGCATGCATGATGGCGATCATTTCCTTGTCATAGATGGAGTAGAGTCTCTCTGAATCTTTGAAATTCCTTCTCTGATATGATATCAGATGTCTCTGCTACATCAAAATTTCTCATATCCCCTCACCCGATGCATCGCACTCAAGCACAAAGGGTTGAGTGAAATCAAGAAGTGCTAGAACTGGGCAAGTGCTCATCGCCTCCTTCATCTTGTCAAATGTCCTCTAATCCTCCTCAATCCACATAAACTCCCATTTATTTATGAGGTATGTGAGTGGTGCAACCAACTATGAAAACCCCTTCATAAACCGCATGTACTAGTTTCAAATACCAAAGAAATTGCGCAAGTGTGAAATATTTTGTGCGGTGGCCAATCCAGTATAGTCTGTATCTTCTCCCTATGCACCTGTACTCCATGAAAATTGACCATGTGACCAAATCATAAGATCTTTTTCATGCCAAAATCACACTTTGACTCCTTGGCATACAGTGATTATTCCTCCATATGCTCCAAGTGTTCTTCCCATGTCTTGCTATATATCAAAAGATCATCAAAGAAGACTAGTAAAAAACTCCTCGGTTGCTTCTTGAATATGTGATTCATGCAGTACTGAAAGGTTTTTGGTGCATTGGTCATCCCAAATGGCATGACCAAAAACTCATAATGGTCGTAATGGCATCAGAAAGAAATTTTGGGAATATCCTGCTCTCTGACTCTGATATGATGGTAGCCCGATCGAGGATCATTATTCGAAAAATATATTTCCCCATGCAACTCATCCAAAATATCATTGATCCTAGGTATAGGGTCCATGTTCTTGATTGTCTTTTTATTCAATTCCCTGTAGTCAATGCACATCCTCATTATGCCATCCTTCTTATTCACCAACACTACAAAAGAATAAAATGGACTAGAGCTCGACCTGATATGCCCCATATCCAGCAGCTCCTTAATGTCCTTTTCAATATTATCCTTGAATTTCTTCGAATTTCTATAGGGAGTGGTGATCACAGGTTTGTTTCCCTCTTCCAATTCAATAGTGTTCTTAAACCCTCTGTCGAGTGGTCTCCCTGGAGGTATCTTCCCAAAGATTCAGTCGTCTCTGTTTAGTAGTGTCTGTATATCTGTATGATATTGATGGTTGTTGTCTGAAGGTTTCTCAGTAGTGATTAAACAATATGTTTCATAAGCTACATCCCCATGTCTGAAAATACCTTCCATCTGTTTATCTAAAATGATCATGGGAGCATCATTTGACATGTCCCTCAAAACTACCTTCCTACCATATATTGCTTGGAACTCTAGCTCCATAGCTTGGTAATCAACCAAGTGTTTTCCTATGGAAACAAGCCATTGTACCCCTAATATCAAAATTTGTGTCTTGCATCTCCACTACATAGAAATCATCAATAACTGTGAAGTTACCCAATGCTAAACATAGTTGTGGGATCTTCTGTGTGCAAGGAATAATGCATCCATCAGCGAATGCTACATCAAATCCCTCAAAATACACTGTAGGAATACCCCTCTTAGACACCAAGGATGAGTCAATGAAGTTGTGGGTCTCCCCACCATCAATTAGTATTGTGACCCTCTGACCCTATACTACCCCATGGATCTTGAAGGTGTGAAATATGGGGACTCTCAATAGAGCAGTGATAGCTCCACTTTTGGCCTCCTCATGTGGTTGCTCCTCAACTGATATGTCCTTCTCACTGTCTTGTATCGGCTATGTTTCTTCCTCCTCCTCGCTATCTCAAAGCACCTCTATATAATGTTCCTTTCCCTTGCCCATACACCTATGCCCAGATTCCCAAGAGTCCTTGCAGTTAAAGAAAAGTTTTTTTCTTCTCAACTCATTATGAGTTTCCTCATCCAACTTCTCCTTACTTGTCCCCTCTTTCTGAAAGGGTTTATTATCCTTGCCTTTATGTGGAACGAAAGGTTTGGAGAATGTTTTTTCCTTTGAGACTGCATCCTCCATGTCTCGTGTCATGATAATGGAACTTTGTAAGGTCTCAAGTTTGAAGGCTTTTACCCAACAACGAAGTGGATCATATAAACCCTCTGTGAACAACATAACCAATATTTTCTCAGATATATTTGTCACCATGACTACAAGTCTCTGAAACTCGGTGATGTAAGCATCTGGTGTCCCAACCTGTTTGAGTTGTGCCAACTCCCTAAAGTGTATCTTTTGATCCTTTCTGTCAAACATCTCCATCAACTTTTGTGTGAAGTCCAGATATGAGGTGATGTTGGCATGTCCCAGAGTGACCAATCCATGGTACCACCACTCATGGGATTCCCCATCCAAATGCAAAGTAGTGAATTTAATCACTTTTTCCTTCGACATGGTGTTAAGCTGGACGTAGGTGTCCAAATTTTGAACCCAAGCTCTAGCTGTGAATTTGCTTGAACCATCAAAGGAGGGAATGTTGAGATTCATGTATTCAATCTTTGTTCACCATCAAAGATTAAAGTTTTACTTTGTCGTTCTCCCATGGAAAAATAACTTTGTTTCTCTGTCCCCGGAAACGACGCCAAAAATATGTTGTTCCTGAGATTGATTCTAAGGCTCAAAGAATAATGTCATGCATCAGGAATGTTTAAAAAGAATGTTTTAAAGAGTGCTTTTCCTACCTTTAGTTATACGAGTAATTATCTTTAAATGAAATTAATAATAGGACAGGACTGAGGTTGTATTCCGTTGTCTAAGTCACAATTTTAATATCAAATGGAGTGAATGAAACTTACATAATTGTTAAACAAAGCGAGGCATCAATTGCAAATGAATATCACCTTTTTTGCAATGGAAGAAAAGTAGAGAGTGCACCCTTGAACAAGATATGAAATGCAGTAATTCAAATAGCTTGCAATTCGTGCTTTACTTATAGTAAATACAGAGGAAAAATTGCTTACTTGATGAATTGTCGATATAATGTGATTACAGTAGTTGTGATACTAAATTGCAATCAATCACTTATTAAGGAATTGCATAAGGAAACTCAAAGGTATGGAAGTACAGGAGAAACACACAACTCAAACTGAACAAAAATTAGAATCTCGGTTTGCACTTGTATTAATACTCAAAAAGGAGAGTTTTCCCTATTAAATCCGGCAAGAAGCATCCCACGTTGGGCTTGAAGCCCCCCTGGTTCAGATCTAAAATCTATCTATTTATACAAAATTTGTCTCAACTCAAAAACTATTGGACTTCTTACAATATCTCCTAAAAACATAATGTAATTCGAATGAAATGACAGTAGGATGATATTGTTTGAGTTGGTGCTCTAATCTATCTCTTCATCTGCTCACAGACGCGCTCGTTTTCCTTTGTTCTTTGAATTGGGCACACATGTCCATTGAGGCCACCATAATCAATTTTTTACTGTCCTCGTCATCTCATTCCACTGCTATCTGTTCTTCAGATGCGTTCATTGGAAAAAGAATATCACTTGAAAATATGGAGGGAGTTATAATGTGACAGATAGCTCCACATTGGCTTGTTATGCAATGGCTAACAGTTATGAGAAGGAGTAAATACTCATGAATATGATGACGTGGGGACAAGTGTTGCTCCAGCGTCCCTTTATGTGCCTCTATTTTTTGGGGGCACGAGGGGGTGGTTTGAATTAACCCGCTTTTTGTCCTGCAATGCACCTGGTGATGCCACGCAGCTCTTTTACTATACCACAGTTTCAATTACGGGACCGCTCATGAATTTTATCGTTCGAACATGTTGTGTCACCGCAATGAAACATGGTTGTTGATCTGGTCGCGATCTGCGATCTGGGCATACCTGCTAATTTTAGCGCCACCGCTAAGGTTTATCTACCTACCAACTTTAGGATCATTCTAACCACGCTTGGAGATGGCGCTACTTTGGTGCTGAACAAGAGCACTTCCCGAAGGATGATCTGACGCGATGGTCTAACATCACTATGTTGACGTGTCATGAAAAGAGAAGTGACATGTGTCGGCGCCAGCTGGATGCTAGGTGTCATGATTGATGAGAGTGCCACATGTCTGAATTAATGACTGCCATGTACTTTGGCACTTCAGAGCTCGGGGGTAGTCTGCATGCAGAGTTGGAGCTCCAAAGTGAACGATGATCGTCGATCTGAGGAGGACACGCAGAAGCAATCGGTGGACTTCGGGAGAAAACACTTTCGATGAAAGCAAGAGGGGAGAAGTTAAAACTCCCGAAGCCCAAAGTCCTGAAGTAAATCATGATTGTCCGATGGAGAAGGACGTGTGGTGCTTGATCTGCAACTCCGGGAGAAAGAAGTTTGGAGGAAAATGAGAGGGGAAGCCCTGAAGTCCCNCCGAAGTAAACTACCACTGTTAGATTTGGATGGACATGCGGCAACAATCGGTGGACTTCGGGAGAAAACACTCTGGATGAAAGCGAGAGGGAAGAAGCTAAAACTCTTGAAGTCCCGAAGTAAATCATGATCGTCCGATGGATAAGGATGCATGGAAGGAGATCTTGTATTTCGGGGACTTAGTATTTCGGAGATTTGCACCTCAGAACGCCTGAATCCCGGAGTTCCGAAGTAAATTCTCATCGTTGAAATCAAGAGGACACGCAGTAGGAGATCCTGCACTTCGGCGGATAACCATTTCAGAAGAAAGATGAATGTGTGAAGCGAGAACTCCTGAAGTCCCAAAGCCCAGAGTTAATCTAGACCGTTGATCGAAGTGGACATGTGTCGGCATCTTTGACACTCTGGAAGGTTTGTGGTGTTATGCATTTCGGAACGCCCGAAGCCCGGAGTTCCGAAGTAAATCTCAGTCGTCCAAATCAAAGGAAATGCGGAAGGAGATCCTTCACTTCAGAGACTTGGCACTCTGGAGAGTTTTTCTCCCTTTTCTGTCTATTTATCCCCTTCCCTACTATATTTGGTCCTTTTCTTAGTTTATCCAACTTCCGAACTGATTTATCGTTCCACTAGATTCTGAGGTCAAGCTTCCCTGTAACTTTTCGTGGCGCAAAAAATTAGCCTGCCTGTAACAAGAGAAATATGTAAGCTCTTCGTTGAATAAAAATTGCTAAGCGCAATTCAAATCATTAACTTTATCCAATCATACATATCATTAGTACTTCGGCGTTCGTGAGTGTTGGACACAATTAGGGTATAAATCTCTCGAAGGTCAAATTCACGAAGAAGTTAATCTCCTATTACTCATTTTTATGTTTTANCAATTCAAATCATTAACTTTATCCAATCATACATATCATTAGTACTTCGGCGTTCGTGAGTGTTGGACACAATTAGGGTATAAATCTCTCGAAGGTCAAATTCACGAAGAAGTTAATCTCCTATTACTCATTTTTATGTTTTACTTTATCATGTTTTAAACCTTGAATTATCCCTAAGTACTTCGGTGTTTCAGTGTTCGTGAGTTCTCATTGTTTAGACTTGCTGGAACACCCGAAGCATGAAGCTCTGAAGCGAACGTTAGAGACTTTCTTTGAAACTCACACAGCTTGTACAGTTCGGATATCATTAAGATTGTTTGATAAAATTAGAGTAGCTAATTGACGGTGGATATCGTAAGAGCCTTTTCAACAATCGATGGATTTATCTTTAAATTTAAAAAGAGAATCTCTAATTTTCTTTTTCCTTTTGGATGAAAATTTTATTTCTAAGAGGCAAATTCTAAAGCTCAAAATCTCAAAATTAAATGTGTTCCAACAGGGCCCAACTCCGTTAAGCACCATCAAGCTGAAGTGCGTTGACAGGAAATATCGTATACAATACCCTGGTAAGGTTATCCCTATTTTATGAGAGTGATAATCTCGTTATGAAATTTCAGGGGTTATCCCAAAGAAAAATAATAGATAAATGTTGCATTATGTAAATACCTAAGCTTATATTGCTTAGTAAGTGATTATAGCTCACAGACGTATCTGCTTTCAAATGAGAGAAAAAAAAGGAAACTGAGTAAGGGCAGGTTGGTTTCTTTGAGATGTTTACTTACCCGATCGAACGAGCAGGAACCTGGCCTCCCTCCTTTGCTCGATGTTGCACCTCATGTTCGAAAGATGCCACCAGTTATAAATATCCTTTCCCAATGCAGACAATCCGGGAAAGTGATTCCAGAATTTTTCATTTCATAATTGGTGTACAATTCCGAAGGGAAGGCTCTAAACTCCTCTTCCCAGTAAAGAGGAACAATAGTGGCACTTACTATACTAAGATTGATGAAGTCGAATCAAATGTACAAAACAATGTGACTTGACGGATTTCTTGATTGGACTTACCAGTACATGATAATACATTGATACATTATTGTACCATTAGATGATAGTGGTTATGGATAATGCAAAATACAGAAGCCAGAAGCATTGGAAGGAAGGAGGGCATTGAAGATCTAAATGATTACCCGAAATACATCACAGAGAACCCGATAAGAGGACTAGTTTCCATTGCAGTAGTAGCTTAGTCATCATCCACTTCTGTAACATTCATTGCATGTGAGCTTCCAATTATCGGTGGGACAAAGACATTGCATGCAAGCTTCCAACTGTCGGTGGGAAAAAGACACGGCATTTCACATAATAATAATTAATTATTCATATATGATAATTCATATCAAAAGTGTAGATTTATATTTCCAAAATATTATTTTATCTTAATTATTGGCCTTCGTTTGTTTTTCTCCTTCGTTGTTATTTTCCACATGCATGGTGTTCTATGTTGAATTTGATCTTTTTATATTTTCTTGTTTGGAAGAGCCATTTGATCGAGTTGATCTGTAACTATGGAATGGTGATGGACAATATGAACAGTCGATAGCTTTCCACAATCAATAGATTATATTTCATTCCTATCGTTATTATATTATTCCATGCATACAAAGTGGGGTTGGCTTGGCTTAGCTAGTTTGGGTTGGCCTCTGTGATGTCATGTACTGCCCATGACGAGTATGATTGTTGGAAGTGGCCCGATTGCTAGCCTAGGACACATGCATGAGTGATAGGTATTGTTATTACAAGGAGGTCGAGTGATTTTTGCAGATACCAATACCCATCACTCACACAACCATCACTCAAAGGGAAACTCACACTTAAAACCTCCTAACCTCAGACTCCCAAGGAACCTCGAACTCTTCCCTAGAACACACACACTCTATTTCATCTTTGCGCTACCACACACACTCTATTTCATCTCTACTCTACCAGAGCAAACATCAGGTGGGTGCTTTTAGTTTTTGAAGAAAAGGTATGTGTCTTACTGAATGGGTGAGAAATTTAAGAAACTTTACTGAATGTAACACATGCTTGACACCTTAGCCAATTTATTCAATAAATAACTTAATGTAGATTTCTGGTCATGGTTAATTATTTTATTATCTCCATATATTTTATTTTATTTTAATTAAATTGCATACTTTGGTGGTTGGTTGCTATAATTAAATTTGATGATAGTCGTTGGTCTAGAAATTGTAGTACGAATTTGATGATAGTCGTTGTATTACCAAACAGTTGTTTGGAGTGAGATTAAATATATGAAAATGCATGCACAATCCTTTCAATCATAAATTCCACTAGTGACAACTTTCACCTTTATAGGAGGCATGGTGTATGTCCTCCACGTGAGGTGATACAAAGGGGTACATGGGATACAAACCTTTGCAGATGAGTCACGTGAGGTGTTTTAGTTCTAATTTGCCAAGTCTGCCATCAATGTTGCAGCTCGCCTTTTTTGAACTTGTCTTCAAGCAAGAGTATAATTACGCCGAAAGGCGTACACCTATTGATAATGGGCACAATTAATCACTTTTTAATTTAAAATTTTAATCTTATGGTTAATAATTGAAGATGCTGGCATATTCTTAGTCGTACTCTCTAATCAATGGATGAAATTTAATGCTCATAACTTCCTTGCATTTCTGAATGCTTATGTTACCTTGTTTACTTTTTCACATTTACTTAATATGATTAAGAAATTACTTCTCTAACCATTGATTGACAGGTTAACTGATTAAAAAAAATTAATATGTATAAAACTTTGCATTGCCACGTTCCTTGAGATTAAGCGGTTATAGTTGGACGCAGTGGTAGCTACAGCAGTGATAGCTGGACGTCGTTTAGACTAGCACAACGGCGTTTCAGTGGCCAATACCTTTCGGCGTTCTCCAGTCACGAGTCGACTGTGCTAGTGTAGCTCTTTGAAATTACAATATGCAATATGGAGAACCCTCGATGCATCAAAGGATT
>SNQJ01S0011206.1:158654-170797 GCA_010110895.2 Picea sitchensis | reverse complement strand
GTATGTCTCAAATAACTATGTAAAGCTCCAATGTATTTGAGTAAAGTTTCTTGAGAAGAAAAATCTACTCCCAAAACCAAAGCTCTTCTCCTAAATTCTTGAGTAAAGCTTTGGGCATTCTGTCCTTTAGTTTGTCTAAAATTTTTCCAATCCATAGTAGCTTTTTGCTTATATGCCAATGGGTAAAATTCTTTTTTAATTGCAACAATAAAATCATTCCAATAGGTTAAAATTTTACCATGCTTCTTCATGTCCTCCCGAGTCTTGGATTCCCACCAAATGAGTGTTGCACTATCCAATCTTAAAGAAGCAAGTTGAATCTTATTTTCATCATCTTGAATTTTTTGTATTCTATAATATACCTCAATCTGACGAATCCAATTATCTAATTTCTTAGCATTAACTTCTCCATTGTATATTGGAAATTTGAATTTAATATCAAGCTTTAATGAAGGAATTTGTGAAGGAGTTTTACCATGTCCCTTTGGAGAATTTGGAAGAGGTCTTGAATTGGTAGAAGAAGAAGAAGAAGAAGATGGAGGAGAGGGTGGTGGAGAAGCACCATTCCCTCTCCATTTCCATTTGGAGTTTTATCTGCTGTCTCTCTTGTGCTTTGTGGGGTTGGATCCTTCTTGCTTACAACCTTGTGTCCTTTCTATCAAGATGCTAAATTGTCTCTCTCGTTTCATGATAGCCTTTAGGATCTTCATCTGCAGAACATGTTCTGGCTCTCTTCATGAGCCCTTGCTTGGTGAATGCCTCCTTGAAACTTTGTGGTGATGGTATATGCTTCCTCCTTGAAGGATGAGAACTTGGCTCTCTGATTGACCTTCTCCTCTTGTGAGTTTCAACGAGCATCAGAAACAAAACACTTTAAATAATAAGAGTCTTCAAACCCTATCTTTCTACTGATACCGCTTAGTCCTAAAATACATGAAAGACTTGTATTGTGAAAATATTTGCAAGTAAAATTGTAAACCAAAAATGTAAATGGATCATCTTTACCTTTTAAATTTTATAGAAACTACTCATTCAAGATTCATATAAATAGCCTCATCAATGAGCAATACATAACACAACAAATGATAAAGGAGTTCACCCCTCTCTTGGGCTTTTCACATCTCACGGTCCGACTTCAATGGATCATTTGTATTATTTTCTCAAAGTCATAAAATATGTTCTTTACAATGATAAAATGCCAAATAGATTTCTCAATGACTTCGTTGTCAAAACCCTAATTTGGGCTTTTGACTCATTTGTGTAAAAATAGAAGAAGATGAATACGGAAGTCCCCTTCAAGCTTGTTGTCTCTGTTTCTACAAATTGTACTCCCCCTTTGAGAAAACCTGGTTCACATGCTTATTTAAGCGTAAAACCTAGCACCAGAATGCAATCCGTGAATCCGTGCAAACTATAACGTCTGATTCTGAAGGCACTAGCCCCTAGCGTCGAGTCATTATGACCATGTCCATGTACTAGCATTAACACTTAAACAGTTACATAAGCCAGCGTCAAGGAAAAATGGTGAATTAGTTGATATAGCTGATGCGGAACAAACACAACTCGGCGCCGCGCATCCGTATGATATAGTTGTGAATTTATATGTAACCTGTCGTTGTGACCAAGGTGGGGCTAAGCCTAGCCGGTGGTAATGAAACCCCAGCATATACAAACATATATATATTACCATATATATAACAAGGAACAATGGCTGACGGCAGTTGTTATCTCCCAAGTCTTTACTGTGCCGGAGGTCAGCGAGTTGACTCCCGACCAACGACATGAAGTTTTAAACAATAAATGGATGACGTGGCGACCATTGACTGGAAACCAACGTGTCGTCATTCCATTAAACCCAAACTTGTACCCAGTCATCACGCCAACTGTTGAGATGCCTATCGCCACGTAATGCGGTATGGCTTTTAGCCCGCGTCAGCTAAATCGACTGCCACAGCATCAACATCCGTCTGGTATGCGGTTGTTCAATCAACAACCCTTTTTTTGCTTGTTTGTAAATTTGAATAGAACGTGATATCTTTCTCATATGGTGTCCATTTTCGGAAAAAAATATAACGTCGAAATCATAAAGAAGATTCCTATGCAATGGCGTTGGTTTCTTCGGTTTTTGAGCACTTTAATTTTTGAGCAAATTTGATCCCTTGATCGGATGGTGTTTGGTTTCTCTTATAGGGAAGGTTATGGATGAATTAATTAAGGGCATGATATATCAAGTAAATTGTTGTCAAGATTGGAGATTCTTGGAAACATGCCGAATTTCCTCATGCATTCACCTATAGATGCACATGCACATGCATGTGCACATGCACATGCACGTGCATACAATCTACTTATGAATTGCTCATGTCACTATGTGATCTATAATTTGAGTGATAGATGGTATATATATCTTTTCACCTAATCCAAAATTGGATCGGGAGGCTAGGTCTAGAAAGGCTCAAAAATGAAAGTTAACCGGAATTAGATGAAACCAATTCCATTACATTTGAATCGTCTTCTTGATTCCGACAATATATTTAATTTCTCAAACAAACATTGTATGCAAGCGTTAATGGGACTCTTAAGCTTGACTAAAGTATGAATGGTGGCAAAATTCTGTCTGATATCAACATGGAGCTTATACATGGCATCATTGGTTGAAGTGAGTTCATTACAAAAGTATTATGGAGTACTTGAATTGGTGTGACCTCTCCCAACAAACTATAGTGCTTTCACAAGGCTAATTGCCAGCATACAATGGTCTTATTTATATGTAGCCCCACTATTGTTTAATTAAACTGCTAATGTAATGTATGTGGGGCCCGAGAAGGGATGAAGGCTAAGCCCCAACCCATGGAATTAGCCAACAAATGACCATAAGGTAAAATGTTGGGTGCTCCACTTCATGCACTAGGAGATAGGACTAGATCCCATGCAAAGCACCCCAAGACCAGGAGCCAACACCTCTATGCGGGCCTTCTTCGAGGTGACACTTGGCCATATGGAAGCACATGACCCTATACTTGCGCGTGCACCTAGCCCCTTTGGGATACTTTGTGTATTTTTTGATTTTTGTTGTTTTTTTTTTTTTTTTTTTTTTTTTATTTTTATTTTATTTTGAAGCCTTTTCGGGGAGATTTTTTCCATTATTAGAGGATCTGGAGCCGTTTTTTTTGAGGCCAGATTTTGGGAGAAGTTGGGGAAGGATAACCAACCTCAGATCTATAAAACCCGGAGCTTTTGAGGCCATGGAGGACATTCATATCATATTTATGCTGAAGCAGCAAAGCCAAAACATTGTTATGGAGGAAGTTGTTGAGGAGTGCATCTTTGTGGGCCATTTCTAGGAGTTTCGTTCATCTGATTTGGGTGCCTCTAGTTTTGATGGGTTCATGAGATACGGTAGAACATGAAGAGCTCATTGTTGTAACCTTCTAACACTATCATGATGTGCATTTGAAGCTTAGAACATAAATAATCAAATCCCCACTGAGACAAGGCTTGGAGACATAGGCGAGATTATTCGAGGAACTTCGTTATCATCTTTGTGTTATGGTTTTCTACTATTATTTGCTTTATTTTAGATCTTCACATGTGTATATGGATGTCTTAACTTCTTCATATCTTCTTCCTTTTATTCATCTTCTAAGATGGCTAATAAAACGTATAATAACTCAACCCTGAGTCATTAAAAGATCTTGTGTTAGTTATGAAGTCAAGCAGAACATAGGTAAAGAGACTAATATAGAATCCATTGATGTACTTTTTCTGTACTTTCCAAGCATTGAAGAATTAATAAAAAAACCTCCCCCACTAAGACAATGGCCTTGAGACATGGTAATTTTGTGCAGAACTCCATTATCACTTCTCTTGTTATGGTTTGTTGTTCTTATCAAGCTTATGTTCAGTTTTGTATACGAGTTTATGGATGTGATATAATTCTCTATCTTCATCCTCTTTCATTAGCTTGTTAAATGGTTAATAAATGCATGCGAAATAACTCAACCCTGATCATTAAAAGATCTTCTTGGATCAAGTGGTATCGAGCTAGTTGACGTTTGGATTTAAATTTTTCATGTTAACCAGGGAAAAGCTAGCATTGTGAAGGTGATATTGTTGCAGAGATCCATTAATTAGATTGAGAAAGAGGGAAGCTTCTCCACGACAGAAGATGGCATCGAAGAGGGACTTTCTCTTGATGAGAAAGAGTTTCAAAAACTTTCCTTGCTATTTTGGATATGGTGAAAGTTTTGTATGAAGGGATTACCCAAATTCAGAAACTAGTTCTTGGAAAATCTTCAAAGGGAAAAAGTGAAGAGGAAAGAGGATCATCCTTAGATTCCTCCTTCACCTCATCATCACCTCCTTCTTCTCCTTCTTCTTCAAGTTCAGTTCTAAATCTAATGCAAAGAAACATGTTCATAAGAATGAGAAATGCCATTGTTAAACTTGATGTTAAATTTGGGGTACCCATATGGTGAGACTGTGTAGAGAGGCGACAATTGGAGTGGGGAAGATGGAGGTTCACTGCGCGATTATTACCTTGAGATCAGGATGAGGCCACTGCAATCAAGGTTACGACATCTTTGAGACTTGTGGGTGCAACTCATCTAGTGGCGAAGCAAGTTGAAAAATGGCATGCACAAAGTGGGTAATGTATTTCCATCATAAATAAAGTTCATTTCACTGCACTTGAAAGGAAACAAATTATATCCTTTGGGTTATAATGAGAAAGCGTTAATTGAATGGCGAGATTTAAAACTAAGAAAAGACCAAACAATGCAGGTATCTGAGGATGCCTTTTAGAAAAATGGCATCGTGTTGGAAATCATCCTTACATACGAGCTCTTATGAAGTGTATAGGAGGTTTACCTGCATATATTTGTAAAATTGTATTCATGTTTGGACCTACTAACTTTGATGAGGTTTCTGTTCAAGCTATGTGTATTGAAGCAGGGAAAAACATGTGTATCAGGGGAATCATCTTCTAGGAAGGAGGACAAGAGGAAGTGGACAGACAAAAAGGCAAATGAAGTAGCAAGAAAAGAAGAAGCCCTCTTGCAAGCATTGCAAGAAAGGCATGATGAGACCGTTGTTGGCAATTGCATCCCGAGTAGAGACCAAAGTGGTTCAAGGAGAGAAGAAAGAAAGGGAGGAAAAGCAGTTCGTGACAACAAGACCCCACTGAACTTGGGATCC
The DNA here is from genome assembly GCA_010110895.2 of Picea sitchensis. Classification (NCBI taxonomy): domain Eukaryota; kingdom Viridiplantae; phylum Streptophyta; class Pinopsida; order Pinales; family Pinaceae; genus Picea; species Picea sitchensis. The sequence goes on along the minus strand of SNQJ01S0011206.1, from coordinate 165,601 downwards.
GGATTTGAAATTGTGAATCTAAGGTCTCATTGGTTGGTATGACAATTAAAATTGGTGAAGGCATTGTTGTGAAATGCTTGTTTCATGGGACCATCATGTGACACTAAGATAAACTTTATGTCGATGGCAGATCTCAGAAGCTATTCTAATCTCGGAGGAGTGGTTAAGAAATTGGGGTTAAAAACTCAAGTACATCATATTGTCCACACACTTAAATGGATAAACAATCATCATCAAATGCACATAACAAGCGATTGCACAATCACAGCTTTACAATTTCATCTAAAGTATGTGTCTGGTAACATGTGATGTAGTGTCATTAAATGAATATTGGAATGGCCTTAGGTGAAGTCATACTTATATGATCATACTTATGTCTTCTGAGGACAAAGAATCAATATCAATTAACCAAAGCAGGTCAAAATTACAAGAATCAATATCAATTAACCAAAGCAGGTCAAGATTATGTGGTTCATGCTCATCATGTTAAGGCAAATAAAACACTTCAAACAATGGAACAATTAAAGAAGGCAGTGCAAGCAAGAAACAAACCAATAATTGTTTCAAATGAGGTAATCGATCTTAAGCAAGAACATGAAATGATTGTTGAATGAAAAATCAATCATAGGATGCTTCAAGATAAGCTCATTTCGTGCAAATATTACAAGTATATCAACTCATTTGCAATCATCTTTTTTATGCTATTATTAGTAATGTTGTCTACATGAATGATAGTGGCTTCAGTAAGATGTAACAGGGCTCAAATGGCTAACAATATGCTGTCAGTTGTCATGATTGTGCTACAGTTGGTCTTGATGAGACAAGTGCACATGATAGAGTTCAAAGAAACAGGACAAGACAGGTGGCCTATCCCGATCTTGTTGACTGGTCAGTAACCTTTTGGGGATCAAAAGGTCCTTTAGTGGGGAGGTGTGATCCATAATCAGATCCAGGAGGCTTCCCAGGTCTAGAAAAGGCTCAAAAATGAAAGTTATCGGAATCGGATGAAACTAATTCCATTGTGAATGGATCATTGCGTTGATTCCTACCATATATTTACTTTCTCAAAAGAAATTTGTATGCGAAAGTTATCGCACTATGACCGCTTTCCCAAATAGTTAAAAAGTCAATAGGCAAATTGGCAAAAAGTCAATGCTGACGTCAACATGACATCACCAAGATTACATTAGCATAGTGACATGTGGAAGCACGGTAGCAGGGTGACTGGACTACAATAGGGACCAATAGCATGCTGACACATGGCATCAAAGGACAACAAATGGTGGGGTTCCACGTGGCCCAGACATGGGCTACCATGTGGCACCCATTGGTTGGACATTAGGTTCATTGCAAAAATTATTGTGGAGTAGCAGGAATTGAACCAGAGACCTCTCCCAACAAGCTATATGCTTTCACAAAGGCCCCAATTACCAATGCACCACAATGGTTCTTATTTGTATGTAGCCCACTATTATTTTAATTAAAGTGTAATGTAATGTATGTGGGGGCGGAAGGGGTTGGGGCTAAGCCCCAGCCCATGGAATTACCAAACACACGACCATAAGGTAAAGGGTTGGGCGGTCCACTTCATGTGCTAGGATATAGGACTAGATCCCATGCAAAGCGCCCCAAGACCAGAAGCCAGCACCTCTAGAGGGCCAATGCACAACCCAAAGGGTTGGTGCTTGGCCATATGGAAGCACATGACCCTATGCTTACGTGTGCACCCAGCCCCTTTGGGCTACTATGTGAATTTTTGAATTTTTGTTACAGAGTGGGTTTTATTGTATGGTTTGAGACTTTTTATTGTTTTTAAGCTTGTTAATGGAGGATTTGGCCCATTTTTGGGAGATATTGGGCTCTTTTTAAGCCCAGATTTTGGGAGGAAGTTGGGGAAGGATAACCAAATTCAGATCTATATAAACTAGGCATGTTTGAGGCCATGAAGGATAGTCATATCAGAGTTATGTTGAAGCAAAGCCAAGCCAAAGTCATTTTTATGGAGGGAAGTTGTTGAGGAGCAGATGCTTGCGGGCCATTTCTGGGAGCTACACTCAGTCTTTTTCAGTGTCATCAATTGTGTTGGATTTTTGAGGTCAAGAAGAACATAGTGAGGCTAGTATGAGATCCATTTGATGTAATTTTGATGTACTTTACAATCATTGAAGAATTAATAAAGAAGCCTACTCCACTGAGACAAAGGCCCTGAGACGTAGGCAATTTTATGTTGAACTCCGTTATCACTTCTCTTGTTATGGTTTGTTGGTCTTATTGCTTATGTTCAGTTCTGTATATGATTTTATGGATGTGATATAATTCTCTTATCTTCATCCTCGTTCATTAGCTTCTTAAATGGTTAATAAATGCATGCAAAAATAACTCAACCACAGTCATTAAAAGATCTTTTTGAATCAATACCCATAGAGGTAGAGTACAATGCGAGTGCAAGAGAGTACATTGTGTGAGGAGAGGATGGTTGTGTTCCTGGGTTGGGTATTTTAGTTCTCCCTTGAATAAGAAGAAGACCAATAATCAATGCCCGTGGTTATTTTCCTGATTTGGGTTTCCACATAAAGAACTGTGTCAAGTGTATGATTGATGTGCTTGGTTTTATGCGTTTTTGATATTTCTTAGTTTATGATTTGTTATAGAATAGATTTTTTTTGTTTCTGCTGCCCAACAAATGTTGCACTGATTTCCTAAATAAAAATAAAATAACGCGATTAATTCCCTTTTATTGGAAAAAATAACAAGAAAATGGATTTGAAGTGATTAGCCTTTGATGACAAACATAATTTCCAATACCACAAAAATGCCATTATTTTCCTTGCAATGAATAAAACAACATTAAATAATGACTCTAGACCTAAATGAATTTTAATGTCACAGGTTAAGCCCACCACCTGAAGGGCTTGCGACAACTTTCCATCCCCTTACACCATCCAGTCTCAATTTAAGACAGTACCCCTCTTATTGTGGAATGGCCCTTTGTAATTTTCAAGCAGAGTTCATACTATAGAATTACACAAATCCAACCAAAAAATAGAGATGAAATCCGACATGGGAGGCAAAACAAAAATTTGAAATGAGTGCAAAATGGTTGAGGTACCTGCAACATTAAAGGGTTGGATGTACCAATGTCCATGTTAACTTGATAGCTCGATGGAAGTGGAGACACGAGTTGTATTGACGTCGTTTGGAGGAATGTAGCCACCCAAATATCGATGACCATAAGTTGTGACCGAAAGTTGTGAGGGATCAATGATAGGACATGATTAAATGACCAAATGGGTCACTTTCCAATGAACAAAACAATGTTTGAGGGAAGCAATCGTGAATTAAGAATCTAAAACTACATGTTGTAACATAGAAAGAAGTCAATGAGCAAGCTACATTCATAACACTAACACCCATAACTAGCATTTTCTTGTTTCCATCCAAATGACAATCCTTCAATGTTGAAAAAGGTCTTCCTATAGCAACACCTTCCTAAAATTGTCCTCCAGTGTAACAATTTTCCAGTCAATCATTGTTATTATCACAAGATGTAAGTTATCTCTTCATTCAAAGACTACATACTTTTTTAATGTTGAATTCCTATTTCATTGAAGTTCAACAGAAGATTTTCTACCTATTTCTCTCTAAGCAAAAATTAAGACACTTCAAAGTTTTTCTAAAGGCCATATTTTATATGCAAGGGATCTTTTGATCTTATGGTCAAGGAAAAAAAAGCAACCACAAAACCAATTTTAACACTTTTCACAAGAAGAATTCCACTAAAAGTAAATTGGGCTATGGAAGAAGGATTTACTCTTTAAATGTTTTACCTGCATATAACACGATTCATGTAAGGTATCCATAACTATAGTTGGTAATAATCAATAATAATCATGTCAAATAGAAGAACCGTGTGATTACAATTTATACACCAAGTTTATCTGCACGGCTCAAATAGACAATGAGAGTCGATAATAGGACCAAGATTAAAGGAGCTAGAGAAGATACCCAAAAAAAGGCATTTGTTTTTCCTACCCCATTGTAGTTGATATAATAAGAAAGAGTACTTTAAAATTTATGTGGATCTTTTATTCAATGAGTGATGTAACACCTTGTTTCCCCCAGTTTGTAAATATGACTATATTGTCTAGGGAACTATGGCAAACTCAAAAGTGTGAATGTTTGATTTGATGGACCTTTGTATAAAAGGTTGATGAATGTAAATTATGTTATTTTAACAGAAAATGAATACTTGTTATATGACTGCTGAACCGGTGATGTTCTAAGAGAAACCATGAATGCTAATGAAAGGTGGTGGAGGGGACTAGGAATGGTTGCATTAAACTCCACCGAACCAGTACCAAGTGGGATTTAATTGTTCAAGATTAGAACCACCCTCTAACCCAGGAATGAATTACAGTTAGGTTGGTAGGTGGGAAGACCTCCTCAAGAGTTAATGAAGGGATGGGGAAGATCGCCCATTTGTAAGGCTTCCAGACCTGACCATGGACTGGTAATTTGAGCCACACACAATCTTGCTGAGGAAGGAAAGAAAGGAAGCATGGTGGGAAGAACGGGGGAACCTGCGAAGAGTGTAGAGACAAGAACGGGGGTTCTCGGGTTCGACGAAGAAAAGGACGGAATCAAAGTGAGTTCTGATCACAGAAAATAGAGACTGAGCCAGGAGAAGGAGAGTGACCTTCGTTCGTATCTATTTATGTATTGTGAGAAGGAGAGTAACCTCCATCCATAACTTTCATTGAGATGGAAGACATTGAATCTCAAAGCATCGTGGTTTATGCTCGGGGGTGGCCAGTGATAAAGCCATTGGGAGTTACTGAGCCTATGGTTGGGTGGAAATGAGTACCACTTTCAACAGTCGCACCACGCCTCATGGTTCTGATAAGTGTTTTCATGCCTTGTGTTTTGAATTGGAAACAATGGATGCATGCATGTATTTATATGTCCAGAAATGGTTTTCTGTATTAAATGATTAAGTTATAAGTATACTTTTGTTCCATCGAAAACATACACTTTTGTTTTATTTTCCATATTCTCTCATTCAATCCTTGGAGGTGATTTCTCCAGGGAATCACATCACCGTTCCAGAGTCTAAGCAAGCCTCTTGGCATAGCTACCGTTTTGGTAACCTCACAGGTATACCTTTCCCTGATTCAGAGCTTAAAGTTTTGCGAGTTAGGGGGAAGTTTCCTTCAGTCCAGTATTCTAAGAGACTTTGAACTCGCACCTAAGTCATTAACTACAAACCCGACTAAGAGAGGGGATTATAGCCCAAGATTTATTTGAAGGTCTATGTGACCTATGTCTAGGGACCCTACACAAAAGGAGTTATCTCATGAAGGTTTCAGAACCTTTGGAGCTCGAAGCTCTGAGATGTCAAATTGCACGATAGTCAAGTTACCCGAACCACCGATGACTTAAGGATTTGGCAGTGGAGATGAAGGCGAGTCGTTTAACGGGAGGAGAGACAATCCTAGTCGTCAGATCGACTCAAACACCCGCTAGTGTTAACAAATCAAACACCGACTGCTCGATTTAATCAATGGATGGCAACCATTGCGGAGTGCGAAAGTGAGATTAGCGGGCATGCTAGTTCACAGCTCGCAATCAACCCATGTCGTTGATCTCATTGGGAATGGAAGATAAACGAATAGGATTAGACTAGAATTGAGCGAGCACTTCTTAGATTGCGGAAATTGAACCCCGCAATCACTATGGACTGTTGATCTATGAATGAAGATTGAGGTTGGGGAATTATTGCGGAGCACGAAGGGGAAAGAAGCGAACATTGTAGTTCGCAGTTGGCAATTCACCAACGTCGTTGATCCCGTCAGGCTGGAAGATTGATAAATCTGGTTAAGAGCAAGTTGGGTGAGTACTTTCCAAATCGCAGATGTTGAGCTCTCTGATAAAGAGAACGCATGTTGGGGCCTTGCAATTACTGTGAGTCGTCGATCGACAGACACCTCGGTATTGGTTGGATCACGATCGCCAAACCTTGAACATCTGTGAGATGGATGGTCGTGAACCTCTTAGGAAATTCACGGAGTAACATAGTCCTTCGGTATCGATGGGCTGAGAGAATCAGAAAGATGAGAAGAGATAATGTTTTCAAGAGAAAAAGTGAGACCCAAGATAGTTGGCCTCACAGGTGGAACAAAGGATGCGGCCTTTGAACATCCACAAAACTCTTCTAAGTCATAGGAAGTCAGAAGCTCGATAGGAGGAGTGATAGTAACCACTCGATCACAGCGCAGGGGATCAATCATTGTTTGATCAAAGAAAGGTGCACGAGTCTTAGCGCTTTGCACACACAAGAGACTGATCTTGCCAAAGTTTTGAAGTCCCAAAATAATTTGGGATCGTCCATCGTCAAGGAGGACAGGTGGTGCAAGATCCACAACTCTGGAAGTTCGTGGACCAGGAGAAGGTGAAATAGCCAAAGTAGGTCTTGACCATTGATCACCAAAAAACATGTGTCAGTAGATAAATAACTCTGGAGAGAACACTTCAAGAATTTCAGTTCAAAGTTGAAACTCCCAAAGCCCGGAGAGCCAAAGTAAATCCCAATCATCAGATCCCGAGGACACGTGGCGTGAATCTTTGGACTCCAGGTAAAGACACGAAGTAATTCTCAACCGTTCGATTCAAAGGGAACATGCAGCAGAAATCCACATACTTCGAGGGAAAGTGAAGTTTGAGAATTGAAAGGGCCGAAGCCTGAAGACCCGAACAGGTGAAGAAAATATGGATCATTAGATCCAGAGGGAACATGTCATCAGATCGTGAAATTAAGATAGAACGTTCTGAAAGAAACGAGGGAAGGAGAGTTTGAGGTTTGAGATTTTCGAAGGCCGAATTCTTGAAGTGGACAAGAGTCATCGATTTGAGGTGGACGCGTGGCGCCAGATCTAAAACTCTGGGTACGG